>PVHX01000637.1:0-135234 GCA_004024805.1 Geosciurus inauris
AAAAAAAAAAAAAAGAAATCACATTCAGATCTTAACAGGCAGAGTGATCCAAGGTGACATTTAAGTTACATGTGCAAGAACGAAGTCATCTTTTCTGCCCCCACTACCCACCATGTCCCCAGCAATGTGACTGAATGCCACTCCCAGACAGCAAGACCAAAATCTGGAGTTATCCTTAACTCTACACTCACACTGAGTGAGACCAATGCTATAGCATGCTGGTAGGGCTTAGATGTAAGGTGTCCCCCAAAAGCTCATGTGTGAGACAATGCAAGAAGATTCAGAGGAGAAATGATTGGGTTCCGAGAGCCTTAACCTAATCAGTGCATTTGTACCCTATAGGGATTAACCAGGTGGTCACTATAGGCAGGTAGGGTGTGGCTGGAGGAGGTGGGTCCCTAGGGGCGTGCCTTTGGGGTTTATACTTTGTCCTTGTTGAGTAGAGCTCTCTTTCTCTCTCTCTCTCTGCTTCTTGGTGGCCGTGTCCTGAGCTGCTTTCCTCCACCACACTCTTCTCCTTTGATGTCCTGCCTTACCTAAGGCCCTGAGCAATGCATCCAGCCATCCATAGACTAAGACCTCTAAATGTTTCCTCCTTAAATTGTTGTCAAGGTCTTTTGGTCACAACAGTGAAAAAGCTGACTAAAACAGATGCCTTCCCAGTACCCATTCCCAGTACCCATTCCCCACTAGTAGAGCAATTCTCCACTGCTCAGCTAACAGATCCCTGATTGGCTTTTGGCAGTGTGCCCAGCCAGTGGAAATGAACTGAAACTCTTCTGAACCAATCATAACATCTCGTTCCTCACATTCTCCACCTCCCTTGCAGCTAGGGAAAGTCATACAATCCAGACCTGGCCAATGAGGCCCAAACCACAAGACTACTAGAAATAATTCTGTTTCATTGGTTCTTCTAATATGAAAAACTGATGGAATTGGCACTGCCCTCCTCTTATTCCTCTCTTGGATGTAGATGAGATGACTGGACAACAATCTTGTGACAACAATCAAAAACATGGGTTCTGACAGTACTCTGTAGCTGAACCACTGCCTGCAGTCTCCTGTGCTCAGATGTATTGGTACATGAGACAGGGAACACTATGTATGTGAGCCACCAGCAATCAAGGTTTCTGTATCTTATACCTGAACACATCCTAGGTGATCCACCCTCCTGCTCCAACGTGCACCTGATCTCCATCTCTGCTCAACCCAGTCCTTCACAAAGACATCAGAAGAGAGACTTTCCAAATTGTAGATCTTTGTAAAGACCTACAGTGGCTCTTGTTGCTTTGTGCAAAGATCAAGTTCAAGGTACTTTTTTTTTTGGTACTGGGGCTTGAACTCAGGGGTACTAGACCACTGAGCCACATCCCCAGCCCTGTTTTGTGTTTATTTAGAGACAGGGTCTCACTGAGTTGCTTAGTGCCTCTCTGTGTCTGAGGTTGGCTTTGAACTCGCAATTCTCCTGTTTCAGCCTCCCAAAGTGCTGGGATTACAGGCATGCACCACCATGCCTGGCTTCAGGCTTCTTAATATGGCCATCAGTGTTCTGTATGACATGAGCTACCTGCCTTCTTCAATCCTCATCTCCCATTATCCCCTCTCCCAAGCACATGTGCACATGCACACACACACACACACACACACACTAATTACACATACCAAATACACATGCCAGCCACATCAAATCACTCCCCATGACCCAGACACATGATGCTCTCCCAGGCTCTGTGCGTTGGCATGTGTTGTTCACTTCATGTGAAGCCTTCCCCAAATCTTGCTCTTGGGAAAATCAGAAGGAGCTTTATGGAGTAGAGGCCATTGGGCTGGGTCTTAAAGAAGGAATAGGAGTTTTCCAGTGCGAAGGTCTCTCTCCCCTGTGCTTCCATAGCAAATCTGCTCTTGTCACCCGTAAAGCATTAGCTTTGTCAGTATCTGCTTCCAAGTCTATTCTTTAGGATGTGAGTTCAGACTACAGGCATCCTGCTTCTGCCATCTCTCTGTCTTTGGCACTCAGCACATGCTCAAGCCAGAGCCATTGCCTACCTCTCATTCCCACCGGAACAGAAATGTGTTCTACCAGAACAGTATCATGGCTTGAATCCTAAACGTCCCCCAAAGGCCCATATGTTAAAGGCTTCATCACCAGCCTGTGGCACTACTGGGAGGTGATGGGACCTTTAGGAGGTAGGGCTTAGTGGAAGGAAGTTAAGTCACTGGGGACATGTCCTTGGAGGTTATATTAGGACCTCACCCTGCTCTGTCACTCTGTTTCTTTCCAGTTGCCATGAGGTAAACAGACCTCTTCTCCTATATGCTTCAGCCCTGATGTGCTGTGACAACACAGGCTCAGAGAAATAGGGCCAAGCAACCAGAGCAACAGGGCCAAGCAACAGGACTGAAAGCTCTCAAACCATGAGCATAAACCTTTCTTCCTTTTAATTTGCTTATCTCAGGTATTTTGTCACAGCAATGGAAAGCTGACTAACATACTGCGGGAGAGGCCACACGCAAGATGGCATTGATCAAGTCATATTTTAGATGAAAAATGGCATAAGATGGACCTGTGGGAGAAGAATGGATGGCTGAAGTCTTCAGTTTCAATATCTCTTTTTGCTTGAGTAACACTTGTCTCTTCACTTTTCACATGCAGCCCCTACATCCGTGAACAGACCAGCACTATCTCACACGCACCCACAAACATCTTCATACATTCCTGCTAATAACCATGCCGGTGGTGGTGCTGATGAACATGAAGACAATGTGACAATACTGACACACGGATCTGCCCTTGTTTCCAAGCTGAGAACCATAACATCTGTGCCCAGCACTGCACGTCCCAAAAAGGAAGCTAGTGCTTGAGGTTTTTATTGATTCACTCAGCAAACACAGTGTCTCCCATGGGCCAGGACCTGTGCTAGGTGGCAGGGTGATCCAGATGGACCCAAGGAGATTCCTCTGGCCTCAAGGAAAGAAAGCACTTCTTTCAAACAGGAATCACATGAGGTTATTTCAGTCCAGAACTCATGGGAAGAGCACAGAGAAGGAAAGGAGGAGGTGGCATTAGCTGATCCAAAAGGAGCGAGGGGATCTGGACAGGAAGAGGAACCAGAAGGGCATCCTACAGAGGACACGGCATGAGTGATGACCCACCTCATTTTCTGCTTTACTTGCTGCTGCTGTTACAGCTCGTCAATATGTTTTCTGCTTTGAAAAAAAAGAAAAGAAAGAAAATGGCATTTAGAGCCTGGAGCCAGTTAGGAAGATTATAGTGATGGATGAGCCACCAAAAGGGGGTACAAGGGAGGTGGATAAGGTTTCTGGCCTGGATGCCCCTGTAGAGGAATTTGGATTGTATTCAAAAGGAAGCCATCAAAATCTCAGGGCCCGGTGACAACTGCCTGCACTCTGGGCACAGGGAGCAGAGGACAGAGGCAGGGACGTGGCTGTTTCTTTGAGGCTGTGAAGACAGCCACCTGTTTTCAAGGCAGCTTCTTGCTCCCGCCCATGGTTCTCAAGGCTCCTAATGAGGCACACACCCTCCCGCACACAGAGGAAACATTTCGCTCACATAAAATCACTCCTCCTTCATTTTTCCCCTTTGCCAATAAGGGAGAAAAAGTGCCTTTGGTCTCTGCTCACAGTTGTGTGTTCACATATGTTCATTTTGGTGAGGACGAAGGCCCTAGGGTTTCACCACCAAGACAGAGACTTGGTACTGATTGGGTTGAACGGACACCCACCTGGCCTAGGCACCTGGCAAGCTTCACATCCCCCAAGTATACACAGCAGTGGCTGGAGTGGATCCCGATGGGTCAGCAAACTCCCACTGTGGCATGAGGGGGGAGGGGACACCAAGGTCAGACAACCCCAACCAGCAGGAGGAGGCAAAACCCATCCCCAAAAGAAAGAGAACCAGCCTCCCACAGCACCGGGGCCTCCTCACCATCCACACACCCAGGCTGAAAGTCTGTCTTATTTGGTGCTGCTTTTATAATGCGTCAATAAATATTTTCTGTTTTAAAAACTGCATTGGCTTCCTTGCAGGAACATGTACTCTCCTTATATCAACATATCTAAAGCTTTATGACCAAAGTTTTTAACAAGCTGATAGAAATCCAAAGGGAAATATATCCTGAAAGATGCAAAAACATCACACACACACACACACACCCAGGAAAAAACCCACCATAGCACATGCGCAGCTCCCAGGCCAGGCCTGTTCTCCAGAGCCCCGGAAGCTTCCTTGCCCTTGGCAGCCAGGCTGGGGAGCCCCCCCACTCTGCCCCAAATCCCCACCATCTGGCATTTTTGTCTGCAAAGCACAGGCCCTGCTACCCTGGGCTGCCTGCCCATCCTGTGGATGGAACCCAGACGCTGGAGAGGGCTGCCTAGGCTCTGCCTCCCTGACATGGTAACAAGACACACACACACACACACACACACACACCACATGCACATGCACGCACATGAGCATGCGCACGCGCATACACACACACACACACACAGAACAATACTCGGAGCTCTGCTACCTCTTGGCCCTGTCACTGTGGGCGCAAGCCAGCCCTCCATCTTCTGCCAGCTTTTTCCTAACCCCACCTTCCCCACTCACTGCCAAGGGGAGTAAATAGGAGGGAGGGAGAAAGGGGGGAAGGAAGGGAGGAAAGGAGGGAAGGAGGGAGGAAGCAGCCACAGGGGTGCCAGCAGGACTGCAGGGGGGAAGCGGAGCCCTAGGGAGGGTGATCAGGCAGGTGGCAGAGGGGTCTTCATTTGCTGGACCATCTGTCAGGAGCCAAGGGAAAGCCCCCAGCTTCACAGCCCAGGCCCTCCCCCTGCACACATACACGCACACACACTCAAACACACAAACACACATACGACCATATGCACACACATGCTCACACCAACACAGCACTTGTTCATTATATAGCCAAAATACATGCACATTGATACATACTCACATAATCCCACAAGCATACATACACACCCACCCAGCCCCCCACACAGACCCATGCACAAACACACACAGGCACATACACGTGCACACATATTCATATCACATGCCATCCCACATACATGTGGATACACTCATACACATACACACACACATATACCAATGCTAAGTGCACACACAGCCACTGAAATAATCACACACATCCACACATATAAATATACAATCATCCATCAGTATCTATGGGGTCTGTTCTAGGAACCCCTTCCCTGGGATATCTAAACCCACAGATGCCCAAGTCCTCCCTATGAAATAGCGTCGTATTTGCATATAACCGACGCATCTTCTCCTATGTAGTTTTAAATCTTCCTAGATCACTTATAATACCTAATTCAATGCCAACGTTGTATAAATAATCATTATGTGACATTCTTTAGGGAACTATGACAAGAAAAAGAAGTTGTGCCTCTTCAGTACACATGCAATTTTTTTCAAATGTTTTACATCTGAGGTTGGTTGAATCTATGAAAGCAAAACTCCTGGATACAGCGGGACAACTATATAGTCTTTCCCCCTGCCCTCCCACCCCGAGTTTCTCTCTTTCCTTCTCTGTCTCACACAAACACACACACACACACACACACACGCGCGCGCGCGCCACAGAGGCCAAGCCTACTGGCCACGTTTACTTTCTCTTAAAGAAGAATCATATTGGAGTAGGGATATAGCTTAGTGAAGGGTGCTTGCCCAGCATGCAAAAGGTCCTGGGTGCAATCCCCAGCACCACAGAAAGAAAGGTATGGGGGATCATATTACTCCCAGTGCCCTGGAGGTGGCACCCAAAGGGCCCTCAACAATACATCTGCAGGAGCAGGGACAGCTGCTGCCATTTCCCCCGCCAACCCAACAGCAACTCACGTCCAGCCTCCCTAGCCTGCACCACCAGGACATCCTCCACTGCCCAGCAGGAAGAAGTCTGGTCTGGCAGCTCTCAGGCCTGGCCACACACTGGGCTCCCTGGGCACTCTTCAACAACACTCATCTGGAGCCCTGCCATAGAGCTTCTGACCTAACTCATCTGAGCAGGGGCCTTGGCATTGAGGATTTCTTCAGTTCTCCAGACTTTCTGGTATAAATCCCCATTCCCAGATTCATAACCTTAGGGAACTACTGAACCTTTCTAGCCTTACTTTATAGCCTATTTTATAGGATAGTTCTAAGTATTAAATCAAATAATCCATCTAGAACACAAAATGCCTGCCCTAGAAGAGCATGAATGTTAGGTGGTGTTACCACTGCTGGCGTCACCCCACCACAGTATCTCCCTGCACACGCTGTTTAAAGCACGAAAGCCCCTGAAATCTGTACGACCCATTCTAATCCCTGGCCCCTGCAGGAGCAATGGAGCCCTGGTTCTTTCACCAGCCAGAAGTCAGTTGGGGGTGGGAGGAGACTAGGTGTCACCTGCTTCCTGATTTTTATTTTCTTCTCCATTTTTTTTTCCAGCGTAAATAACAACAGAGACGCTGCCCTCACATGCCCAGGCTTGCAGGTCAGGAGTGGGCCACCACCACCCAATTTCAGCATCACTCCGTCCTGGCTGGGGTGTCCAGTCAACATTTTCCTTAAAAGAAAACAGAGAAATCCTAAGAGATTTATGCTGAGTCAGTCACACAGTTAGCCAGCAGCCGATGCCTCTGGCTCCACCTCTAGAGCTCTTCCCTGTCACCACCATGTCAGCTTTCAAATCCTCTGCCTCAGTCCTCTGTGCCCCATCTATCCTCTGTACCCCACCCACCACCCAGCGCCTCAGAACATGCCAGCCTGTCATTCTTCTCAGGAGAGCAAGGGTGGCAGAGACTCCATGGCAAATAGTCTAACATCAGAGTGACAAGTGGTGATCACAGTCCTGTTCTGGGAGTACTAAAAATGGAAGAAGGAGGAAAAGCACCAACAGCAGTAGATGACTCTGGCTTGACTATTTTGCTGAAATAGGACCTAGGCAAGGGCCAGACAAGTGTTTCTGCAACCTCCTTGGCCTCAGGCACCATTAGGTAGGACATTGTTATAGGGACAATGGTAAGAGGCACCAGTTCATTGCACCTTGCTTAGAAGCACAGCCGTGCCACACCTGGGTGTATGATCTTCACTTCTTAGCTTCTTGAGCTAAGATGGGACTATACCCTTCTCATCAGGAAATTGTGGGGTGTGATGGGATAATCCCTGAATGTGATCACCTGGTGCCTGCCGCATGCTAAAAGCTCAATAAGCTGATGTTAACTATTACCCATATTTCAAATTTTATTTTAAAACCACGAAACAGCCCAGGATGGTGGCACATACTTGTATTCCATGCTATTTGGGAAGATGAGGCAGGCAGATTACAAGTTCAAGCTCAGCCTCGGCAACTTATACAGACATGGTCTCAAAATAAAACAATAAAGGAAGGGGTGCTGGGTATGTAGCTCAGTGGTAGAGCACTTGCCTACCATGTGCAAATCTCCAGTTCTCCAGGACAGGAAGAAGAAAACACACACACACACACACACACACAAACAGGCAAAGACTCTAGATTATTTATTTCAAAAATATATTCTATTTTAGCCAGGAACAATAGCACATGCCTATAATCCCAGCAGCTCAGGAGGCTGAAACAAGAGGATTGCAAGTTCAATGCATGCCTCAGCAATTTAGCAAGGCCCTAGCTCAGAATTTTAAAAAACAATAATAATAAGAGGACTGGGTATGTGGTTCAGTGTTTAAGTGCCCCTGGGTTCAATCCCCAGTACAAAAATTAAAATTAAAATTAATCCTAAATGAACTACAATGATGTCCACTGGCTAGACTGCTCTCGCTACTGCCCAGCAATACTAACTTCCACTTTTGTAACCATGAAGGACAAAACCCCTGCTCCCAAGGAGTTTAGATTTTCCTAGAGAAGAGTGAGAACTCTAGAAATAAACACCATATAAGCAAGTAGATTATAAATGAACCAGGTGTGGCAGTGCATTCCTGTAATCTCAGTGGCTCGGGAGGCTGAGGTAGGAGGATCACAAGTTCAAAGCCAGCCTTAGCAACTTAGCAAGGCCCTAAACAACTTAGTGAGGCCCTGTCTCAAAACAAAATTTTTAAAAGGGCTGGGGATGTGGCTCAGTGGTTAAGCGTCCCTCAGTTCAATCCCCAGTGCCAAAAGAAAAAGAAAAATGAAGAAAATAATCCACCTCCCTTTGCAAGCAAGGAAAATGAGACTCTGAGAAGCAAATAGACTTGCCAGAGGACACACAGCTAATAAAGGACAGGTCAGGGGCGGGAGCTCAGGTCCTCCTTGATGTCAATCTCATGTTATTTCCTCTGTACATACGAGCTCAGAGGATTCCATTTCAGAGCAAGTATAAATTCTGGAAAACTGAAGTAGTAGGTCCCTCATCACATAGTCTAAACCTCTTAGAGTACCTAAGACTTGGAGAAAATATGAAGGCCTAGGAAATGAATATAGAAGAGAAAATGAGAAGTTTTAACTCTCCCATCCACAAACACAGTGAAACACATAAACAACCCAGAAATGACCCTCACAGGAGATAACAACACTATCCATTTTTACTGAGGGATTTACAAGACCTGAATAAATGGGGAGACACACCATATTTCTAGATTTGAGGAGTGACTATGGAGAAAACATTCATTTAGCACACGACCAACTTAGCACACGACTTGAACCAATTCTAATCAAACTCCTAAGGGAATTTTCTTTAGAACTTGGAAAGATGATCCTAAGTTTCATCAGGAAGGATGAATAAAGTTGGGCAAGAAAATAAGGAACACAGAAACAGTGATGGAAAACGAGATAGTGGCTATGAAAATTCTATGTGCATCTACAAAATTAAAACAGCAGAGCTGAGGCGAGAACACGCAGGTCAATAAAACAGAAGACGTAGTCAGAAACAGGTGCAGGTGCCCGGGAGAACGTCCTGTCAAATCAAGGATGCTCCACGGGTGGCGAGAACAGGACAGATGATAGAACAAACCGAGTCAGGAAAACTGGATACTTGAGGGAAATCCTACTGTGGCCTCACCTCATGGCATTATACCAAAAAGCCAAACAAGGAAGAAATGAAGTGAAATATTTATCTGGGTTCTTTCTAAACACAAACAATAAGAGAAACTTCAGATTCAACTATGTACAAATTCAAAACTTCTGAAAGTCAAAAATCAACATATGACAATGGTCGAAGCTGATGGTGGGTACATGGGGTGAGTCCTTACATTGTCTCTGTTTTTGTGTATGTTTGGAAATGTCCATGGTGAAAAATAAGCTTTTTTTTTTTAAAGTTTCAAAAAGCAATATAAATGTAAAAGGCAAACAACCAAAGGGAAAAATACATCTAGTGCCAACATTTACCATGAAACAATATAATTTGTAAATTGTAAAGAATTTCTTCAAGGGCTGGGGTTGTGGCTCAGTGGTAGAGCACTTGCCTAGCATGTGTGAGGCACTGGGTTCAATTTTCAGCACTACATATAAATAAATAAAATAAAGATCCATGGACAACTAAAAAAAAAAAAGTTTCTTCAAATGATCAACATACACTAAAGCCTCAGTACTTAGGAAGTGACCGCATGTTGACAACCCTTTCAGCATCCAGGTCCCCTTCATTATTCCTCCTGGGACTTGGTTTCCACTGAGAGAACCACAAGGTTCTGGAGAAGTTAACTCCATCTCTCCTAGCTAGGCTGAAGGAGATCATGTGACCTAGCTCCTCCAATCAGTACATCCCATTCCTCAGCACTGTGATTGGCTTAGGAAGGGGCACATGACCAAGCCAGTCCAAACAATGAATCTCAGGGCTTCTGGTGGAGAGTTAGAGACAAAGAAATTTGTTTTCTTTCCTACTTTAGGATATTAATGTAAGGCCAGAACCCTGGACCAGAAGTCCAGGGAGAAGCCTCCTCAGAGTACAGCCAACACTAGGTGACAGAGCCAAGACTAGAGAAAGAGAAAGCTAACTCTGGGACACTTCTTTAACCCTTGATGGAGTTCCACTTTAAACTAGCCCTTAACTACATCATGTACAACCAGACGAATGAGAAGTTATACTCCATTTATGTATCATGTGTCAAAATGCATTCTTCTGTCACGTATAACTAATTAGAACAACAACAAAAAAAAAACTATCCCTTAAAGCTAGTCTTGTTTAAGTGCATTGGACAAAGAAAAACAACCAAACTAACATAAACTAAATGGGCCTAAATATGTAGGGGTCTCCAACATGCCTGCCCAGCAGAGAACAGAAGAAGGGTTTGCACATGCCCCACCAGTGGGCAAGGGTGCTCAGGGAGTCCTGGGGCCAGGATTCCTTTCTCTCTCCTTCTGGGAGAATAGACCCGACACCACTGAGACCCCTGGAATCACTATCGCAAGACAGACTTCCCTGAGTAGCATGAGGAGCTCTGCTCAGGAATGCACTGAGACACCTAGGGCCTCTAATCTCAAGTTTCCTCCTCCTGTCCCTAGATTGGAAAGCCGACCAGGGAAACTTCTAGCAGAATGCAGCTTCATAGGAAGTACTCAGCATTGCAGGAGGGCCACCAGGAGAGGAGACCCACTTCATTCACTACCTTGGGTGGCCTTTTCATCTTTGCTAAGCCAAAATGAGGACTTCTCCAAACACTCAGACAATACCAACTCTCACGAGAGTAAAATCAAAACCCCTTTGGGCAAACCCAAGAGCCAATGTACTTCCCCACTGCAGTGGCCTTCTTCAGCCATCTCAGCCCCTGAAGTGGCCTAATGAGTATGATGTGCAACCCAACTGCAGCTGCCCACTGCACAGGGCCTGTCTTGAGTGGCCAGAACACCCAATACCCCACCTGAAATTCCAGATGCCTGGACTCAGCACAAAATGACCTTTGCCAGATCTGCTTCCAGGAATCCCTCTTTTCTAAGAGTTCTTTTCACATTTGTCTCTTTCTAAATGATTTTCTTTCCAGGTCGTTATCTTTGTATTCTTTCCAATTATGTTTGGATAATATTTGATAAAGACAAAAGAATAAGCATAATACATATAAAGTAAGCTGAATAATATTAACATGACCACCTCTCAGTTCTCCACACAACTCAAAAGCTAGATCCTCACCAAGAACTTGTATACATCTACCTCATTCCCAAAGGAGTCAAATCCATAAATTCCTTTATGTTT
Organism: Geosciurus inauris; assembly: GCA_004024805.1. Taxonomy (NCBI): domain Eukaryota; kingdom Metazoa; phylum Chordata; class Mammalia; order Rodentia; family Sciuridae; genus Geosciurus; species Geosciurus inauris. Next base: position 11,149 of record PVHX01000637.1, read on the forward strand.
TGTGCACCATGTTTACATATATGAAGGAATTATAGAACTGGAGTTATGCTATGTGTCTAAAGACTTGCTTCTTTCACTCAACAGTATGTTTCCAGGACACAGCCATGTTGTTCCAAATGGCGGAGGCTTATTCATTTTAGTTGCTGAGTGCTCCATTGTATAAATGCATCCTAATTACATATCCATTCACTCTCTACAGGTCTTTGAGGTGTGGTTCTTGTGCTGTGCTTCTGCAAACGTGTTGGTGTGCATCTGCAATTCCCACATGCAAGGGGCTCTCTGGGTTCCACATCTAGGAGCACTATTGATGGGTCAGTACATATTCAAATGTTTGATTTCACAAGATAATATCTAATTGTGTTCCCACATGTACTGTTTGAGTGTGTAGTTACCTTTATATTAGTCCCATTATCACTCTCCAAACTTGAAGAGCATGCCTTACCCATCTCTGCCCATGCCTGATGCTTGCAGTATGCCTCCCCACCATGTGGTTTGTGTTGGTCCATGGAACATGAGCAGAAGCAACACATACTTTCGCTAAACAGAAACTTTAGAAGCCATTTCAAGGTTCAGCCCTTGCTCTTTTTCCTTCCGCCATGAGAATATCATGCCCCAAGTGAGAACTCTCCCATCAGGCTGGATCCTAGGAAGAACAGACCAACATAAATAACAAAAGATATGAATGAGAAATAAATCTTTGTTGTTATAAGCCATTGAGTTTGGGAGCTGTTTGTTACTGCATCCTTATATAGTAAATTCTGACATTCCAAGACATTTGATTAATCTATATGGAGCATCTCTCACATACTGGCCACCAGACAAGTTCTGTAAAAGCAAGACTGTCCAAGACAGACAAGGTTCATGGCTGTATGAAATACGCTCTGGATGAACAGCAGGTCCCAAAAGTTCTAGAGACTTTCTAGTATAATCCCCAGAAACAAACTCATCAGTTGTGTCCCTTTCTTTTAGAAGTGAAAAGCTTAATAAAGAAACACAGAGCCGGGCGCAGTGGCTCACACTTGTAATCCCAGCACTTAGGGAGGCTGAGACAGGAGAATCGCGAGTTCAAAGCCAACCTCAGCAATGGCGAGGAGCTAAGCAACTCAGTGAGACCCTGTCTCTACATAAAACATAAAATAGGGCTGGGGATGTGGCTCAGTGGTTGAATGCCCCTGAGTTCAATCCCTGGTACCAAAAAAAAAAAAAAGAAAGAAAGAAACACAGGAATTTACTGATTGTCATAAATGAAAAGTCCAGGGATTAAGCTTGAAGTAGGAACAGATCCAGAAGCAAAAATTTTATCAGGGCCCATCGTCTCTTATCTCTCAGCTCAGTTTTCTTCTGTGTCTGTGTCCATTCTCAGACAGCCACTCCTCTCATGGGGCAAAATAACTACCAGCAGCAGATTGAGGCTACCCCTTTGTAGTTTTAAGACCATCAACTCCTATAAAAGTCCTGAACCAGACTCCCAGAGCCACATTGGGTCACAAGCCTGTCTCTAAACAATCAAAGTCCAAGGAGATACAATATATTGAGGGGCCCTGTCTTGGATCTTGAGCCATCCCAAGAGCTCCTGACAAAGTCACCCTACACAAACCCCACAGACTGAGAATAGAGTAGGTGCAGGGACCCTCAGGAAAGATCAGGACCTTCTTACCAGAGGGAAAGCAAATGCTGGACGACAAACCACAAATCCCAAGCAGCAACCTCACACCCCTTACCAATGGTAGCCTGGAGCCAACTCATACTGGCTTATAGGAGATGATGACACACATCTCTTCCAAACTGCACATCCAGGGACATCACACAAGTAGCATGAAATCAGCCATTGTGGGCATGTTTACACTATGGAAATAGGCAAGCATAGCAAATCGGGGCTTTCATCTTCCCTGAGAACAAGGTGTTACACATTACCAGCACAACACGGCCCCTTTTCCCAAGTGTCCTGTTGGCGATAGCTATAGCTCTGCCTCACAGAACAGCGTCACTTGGACAAGTCCCTGGTTCCTCCTGGACTCGATTTCTTTCAGTCCTAAAGTGGGAAAGGTAGGCTCACTCCTTTTGAAGTTATATACCCTCTCTGACAGTTTGAGATCCTAAAAAGGATGTGTGTCTGTGTGTGTGTGTGAAGTGTGTGTGTGTGCACGTGCACAAGTTTAAATTTGCTTTTTCTGCATCAGAAATCATAAATGCAGGCACTGGCTATAAACTCCAATATGATTTGGTGAGCTGTACCTCTTCACTCGGGCTATTAAATCATTTTCCCTCCAAAGGTACACATGTTGTGGCATAAGGAGCAAACTGTTGACAGATGGTGGAGAAACTTCACAGGCCCATAATTGAGACTTATTTTCATACATTCGTGCCAGTTTGAAATCTAATTGCCAATAAAACAATACTGTGATACTGCCACATCTAATACCTCCGCCACTCTCCAAAGTTACACTTGAATCCACTAGTAAATTCTAATCTCCCAGAGAAAAATATTTTCCCCTCTCTGTCGGAAAAGCAGCGCTATAAATCCACATACAGTGGTTCATTTTCAAATGTGAACCTCCTTTCCCGGGTCCCCAAAGAGCCCTTATTGGGCTAATGTTAGTGCCTGCCTGAGAGCAGTAGATATTCTCTGTTTACTTGACAGAAGCATAGATGTGGCGTGGCAAACCTGAGATAAGGTCTTTTGCAGAGACACAAGGTTCCTTTAGGCCAAGTTACCCTTCTCCCCTCCCTAGTGTCCCCATACTCTGCTCTGGTGATATTTTTGTCCCAATAATGGGAAGAGACCCAGCACCATCCACTGAGGGAGAAAGGCAAAAGGAGCCCCGACCTCCCCTCCCTGCTTTTCTGTTTTCACTCTCTTGATGAAAAGGTTTGAGGATAGATCGATCCAGATCAATTTGAAGCTGTAAATAAAAAACGAGCTTTCAGTGGGATGAAGCAGCGCAGGGGCTGTGTTCGTTTGTGTGGACTGAAAAATGTAACCTGTCACCTCGAACCATAAGCCTGCTAAAAGCACTAATATCCATTCTTCCCAAGTCAGAGTCTTGCCCAGCTTACAAAGAAATAGTTATGGAGGGCGGAATCTGTGCCAAGCTATCTTAGCTGAGGCAAAGGCAGCAAACACTGTCCTTGCCTCCACCACCTTTCCCTTAGCCCTGGGTGCTAATGTACTATTTTTCCATTTTACAGATAGCAAACTGAGGCTCTGAGAGGTTAAGTAATTCCTTCTTCAGGGTGCACTGTGATTTATAGAAGTGAGATTTGGACTCAGCTTATCTGATTTACCTCCAAGTCCAGTTCTTTTTACAAGGACTACGATATGACTACGGGAGCTTTGTAAAGTTCTGTTCCCTCCCACCCTCCCCAGTGCCCTGCTGCTGTCCGTGGTCCCAGCTCTCTCGCTGAGCACCACAGCTTCCTAACCTCCCACACAACAGGCCTTGAAATACTTGAATAAAGTTATCACAGCTTCCTGGAGGCTTCCCTTGTCCATGCAAAATATAATCATTTCTTCAGACATTCCCCAAAGTCATGGCCTAGATTCTAGGCCAGGGCTTCTCAAACCCAAGCAAGAACAGGGATTGTCTGAGGAACTTGCTGAAATACAAATTTTGACTCAGGAAATCTGAGTGGAGCCTGAGATTCTGCATCCCTAATCAGCTCCCAGGCGATACAGATGCTTCTGGTCCATGGACCACTTTATGAGTAGCAAGTGCGTAGACCTGAACTAATTGACATGAGTAGCCACTTGCTATTTGTGCATACTGAGCACTTGAAGTGATGTTAGTCTCACCAAGAAACCAATTTTTTATTGGATTGAATTTTAATTATTTAAAATTTAAATTAAAAAACCAGGCAGTATGAAATATCTTCCCACTAAAAACAACTTATTGTTTTGGTAGGGTTATATTTCATTTTAACCAATGAAAATTTAACATCTGAATTGAGATGCACTAGATTTCAAAAACTTAGTAAAATTCTGGTCACAGAGGAAGGTTCGATAACGGAACCAAAATACAGTTACATAGGAGGGATGAGGTTCAGTGTTCCACCGCACAGTAGGGCAACTATAATTCTCAGGAATTTATTTTACAAAGAACTAAAAAAGAGGAGTTAGAAGTTTCCCATCGCAAAGAAATAGTAAATGTTTAAGTTGATGGAAATGCTAATTACCCCAATTTGATCATTGTACATTGTGAACATGTCTCAAATTATCACACTGTACCACATAAGTATGTACAATTACGATATGTCAATTTAAAAATAACTCTAGTACTTAGAGAAAAAAGAATGTAATATCTCAATAATAATGTGTTTATATGGATTACATGCTGAAATTGTAATGTTTTGGATGTGTTATCTAAAGTATATTGTTGGGGGCTGAGGTTGTGGCTCAGTGGCAGAGCGCCTGCCTAGCATGCGTAAGGCATTGGGTTCGATCCTCAGCACCACGTACAAATGAATAAAAATAAAGATCCATTAAAACTAAAAAAAAATTTAAAAAAAAAAATAAATAAATAAAGTATATTGTTGGCTGCTTGAACATTTTAAATTATGTAGGCATTGAGATACTGTGAAATAGGTATTTGGACTTGGCCTACAACTCCTAAAATCCCTGTGATCTTGAAGTGGCAAGTGTCCTTTTGTAGGCTATAAAGTTGACTACTGGCTGGTAGCCTGTAGATAGCATCAGGATTGGGCTGGTCCCCTGAAAGAGAAAGTCAGGATTAAAGGGTTGGGACTTTCAGCCTTATTCACCAATCTCCAGGGAAATTTAAGTTGACCACCAATGGCCAGTGATTTAATTCATCATGCCTATATAGCGAAGCCTCCTGAAAAACCCAGAAGGACAGTGTTTAGAGAGCTCTGGACAGCCAAACACATGAAGGTTCCTGGAGGTGGAGCATCCAGAGAGGGCATGGAAGCCGTATGCTCCTTCCCCCATACCTTGCCCTCTCTACCTGTCTCAGTCCATTTTCTGTTACTATACAAAATACTTGAGGCTGAATACTTTATTAAAAGAGAGAGAGAGATTTATTTTATGTTTTTATCTTTGATTTTTTAAACTTTTTTTTCTAATAAGTTATACATGACAGCAGAATGCATTTCGTTTCATTGTACACAAATGGAGCACAACTTTTCATTTCTCTGGTTGTACACCATGCAGGGTGGCACCATTTGTGCAATCATACACATACCTAGGGTAATGATATCTGTCTCATTCCACCACAGTACCTACCCCCAGGCCCCTTCCCCTCCTGTCCTCCCAAAAAAGATATTTATTTAGCTCACAGTTTCAGAGACTAAGAGTCCAAACAGCATGCCACCAGGTCTGGGAATGACTCCTCTGGCTGTATCACATCATGGTAAATAACATCATGGCAGGAGTGTGTGGGAGGTGAGATGCCATGGCAGAAGACAGAAGCGACCGAGCACACACACTTAAACTTCCCTGGAGATTGGCAAATAAGGTTGAAAGTCCCAACCCTTTAATCTTGACTGTTTTTTTCAGGGTGTGCGCACGCATGTGCGTGCGCGCGCGCACACACACACACACACACACACACACACACACTAGCACATGCTGATCTCTCTCCATCTTCTAATAAACCCACCAAAATTCGATCACAGGGGATTCACCCTGCTCCCCTTACTTAATCCTAGTCACCTCCCAAGGGCCCCACCTCTAATAGTCAGATTGTTTCCACACTCCTGGTATGCCACAGGGGATTAAGTTGGAACATGTGTTTCCAAAAAGGTCGATCCATATTCAAGCCATTGTACCATCTCTTCATCTGTGTTCATCGGTATCCTTTTGTAATCTCCTTTATAATAAACCAGTAAAGTAAGTGTCCCCTGAGTTCAGTGAGCCACTACAGCAAATTAATTGGACATGAGGAGGAGGTATGAGAATTCCAATGTATAACCTGTGGGTCAGAGCACAAGTAAAACACCCTGGGGCTCACGACTGCCATCCGAAGGGGTAGTTTTGGGGACTGAACCCTCAACTACTGGGATCTGACACTATCTCCAGGCAGATGATGTCAGAATTGCATTGAATTAGAGGACACCCAGCTGGTGTCCACTGCAGAACTGATTGCTTGCTTGGTGTGTGGGGGAAACACACATACACACACATCCAGTCACAGAAATCTTTGGTATTGACTGTTGAGTCCAAGTATAGGAGAAACTGAGTTTGGTGTTCCCATGTCTCAGATGTATGTATGCTTTTGGCTTGTGTTATATTTCTCTTGAGAAATCAGGGTTTAGATCCCTCAAAAGCCTGATCATCAGCTCCAGTTTATCCACACCTTGCAGACACGTAGTCTGAACTTCACTCAGACTGATATAATCTGAGGTTGTATCACATCACACCAAACCCTGTGTCTTTCTCGATGACATGTCCATCCAGGTCTCCCCTAGATGGCCTAGATTTCAGAAATATTTTCACTGTGAACACATTACAGTTTTCCCTTTTCAATTTATCTTGTCTATTCTGGCTCTCTCTCCCTGCCAGAGAGGATCTTCGGGCATCTTGATTGTGTCATTCAACATATCCCTTCAACCTCAAAGTCCCCTCATGTTTGACAAGCTTGTCTTCATGTGTTCAACCAGGGCAGCAGCTAAATTGTTGGAGAGGATAGACCGCATCTAGGATTTCTTTCTCACCCCCAGAGTCCTGCATCCGGGAAGACAGCAGCCCATGTACCAGCAGACTTGTTCCTTTGCTTCTGCCCACCCTGCCTCTCTGCCATTGCCCAAAATCCACCCGTTCCTGCCTCTGCGGGCAGGTGAAAGAGCTTATCCACAACTCGGCTAAAATGTCATTGCTACAAATGGAATTTCCCTAGGGAAATAGCCATGGATATATGTAAAAATATAGCCAGAAGGAAGTTCATAACAGTGCTATTTATAGTAGAAAATAGTAAGCAACAACTTACACAATGTCTAAAATAGGAATTGATTAAAACGGACTATAAGTCCACCTACTGGAATGATCTGCATATATCTTTTCCAAATGATGTTATAGAAGCCATATAATGCCATGGAAATTTGTCCTTAATATATTTTAAGTGCTAAAAGCATGTTACAGAACTATACATGAAGGACACTATTTTTAAGTATTTATTTCTATATTGGGGGGAAAAGACTGGCACAAAAAGCACATGGAAATGGTAACCATGGTTGTCTCTCAGTGGTAAATCGCTTTCATTTTCCATGCCTAAGGTTCTGTCTGAATTCTTTTGTTTTAATATTTGCTGTGACTGGGCAGAATAGAAGGCCTCACCAAATTTTATCAGAGACCAAAACTGAGGCCCAAAGAGGTCATCTCAGCCCATATCAGGTCCCTCAATAGGAAGCACGGGGCCACTGGAGATTTCATCTTCCTGTGGAAAAAGCCAGAGAGCCCCTCCCCAAGGTTGCTGCCTCACTCTTAGCAGGTGGAACCTGGAGGGTCCCATAAGTACAGGATAGCCAGATTCCCACAAAATGTTTAATTACAGCCAACTGCCACCTGTGCATTAGACCCCTCTTGCTTATTCAAGGACATGGCTTCAGCCACACCTCCTATCTTCTCCCTCTCCCACATCATGTATCCCCTCTCTATAGGATCATTCCTTTCACCATACATGCATGCTTTTTTTAATTTTTTTATTCAAGAAAAAACCTACAGGCTGTGGATGTAGCTCAGTGGTAGAGTGCTTGCCTAGCAGACACAAGGATCAAGGAGTGGGATGGCCGGATCAAATGGTGGTTCCATTCCAAGCTTTTTAAGCAGTCTCCATACTGCTTTCCAGATTGGTTGCACCAGTTTGCAGTCCCACCAGCAATGCTTGAGTGTACCTTTTTCACCACATCCTCTCCAGCACTTATTGTTGCTTGTATTTTGGATAGCTGCCATTCCAACTGGGGTGAGATGAAATCTGAGAGTAGTTTTGATTTGCATTTCTCTAATGGCTAGAGATGTTGAACATTTCTTCATATATTTGTTTATTGATTGTATATCATCTTTGAGAGGTTTCTAATCAGCTCCTTAGCCCATTTAGTGATCGGGTTATTCGTTTTTTTGGTATTAAGTTTTTTGAGTTCTTTATATATCCTGAAGATCAGTGCTCTGATGTGCGTGTGGCAAAAATTTGCCCCCAAAATGTAGGCTTTCTGTTCACCTCATTGATAGTTTCTTTTGCTGAGAAGAAGCTTTTTAGTTTAAATCCATCCCATTTATTGATTCTTGCTTTTATTTCTTGTGCTATAGATGTCTTGTTAAGGAATTCAGGGCCTAATCCGACGTGATGAAGATTTGGACCTACTTTCTCCTCAATTAGACGCAGGGTCTCTGGTCTAATTCCTAGGTCCTTGATCCACTTTGAGTTGAGTTTTGTGCATGGTGAGAGGTAGGGGTTTAGTTTCATTTTGCTGCATATGGATTTCCAGTTTTCCCAGGACCATTTGTTGAAAAGGCTATCTTTTCTCCAATGTATGTTTTTGGCACCTTTGTCTAGTATGAGATAGCTGTAATTATGTGCATTACTCTCTGTGTCTTCTATTCTGTACCATTGGTCTACATGTCTATTTTGGTGTTAATACCATGCTGTTTTTGTTACTATTGCTTTGTAGTAAAGTTTAAGGTCTGGTATCGTGATGCCTCCTGCTTCACTCTTCTTGCTCAGGGTTGCTTTGGCTTCGGCAAACCTCCTTGAAAGAAGAACACACACGTGTATTCAACAAATAGTGGCAATTATTAAGAACCCCACCAAAAAAGGAAATGAGATGATAGAGTAACCAACTTGGTAGGACACTTCCTGACAACTGTCTCCAAAGGAGCTCAGAGCCAATGTAGCAGGGCACAGAACATTCCACCATTTCACAGCCTACCCTCTTGGAGAGTCAGAGGTGAACTTGGGAGCGGCAGGAGCAGCATCAGAGCCGGTGTCTCCTGGATCCCAGAGGTACCTACAGAAGGAATATGAGGGAACTCCCGGAAGCCATGTCCAAATGATAGCCAGCTAACAGCATCGGCGATGGCTCCTCCCAAGGATGAATAGGGAACCTATGCTAGCTGGCCTTCTGTGTAAATCATAAGATCATCAACACCATTTTGTATTTTCCAAGCACTTGTCATCTGACCTAATGGAAAGCACATGGCCTCTGAAGTCAGACAGATGTATTTTTGAACCCTAGTTCTACTACCTACTAGCTGTGGGACCTTGGGAAAGTTATCAAACCTCACTGAACCTCTGTCCCCTCCATGGTAAGTGAACTGCCATAAAAACCAAGAGACAGCAAATGTATGTTGTTAAACAACTTGGGGCCTAGCACACAGATGCTAGAACGGGAAGCAATTAACAGTAGCTACTGACCTTCGCGACAGCACTGGGAGGTAGCACAATGGTAGGGGTCTCTTTTTAGGGAGACTGGCCCTCCAAGCAAATGTGACCTTATGAGACATTTCCCTTGTGATCACCAGCCTGTTCCCTGCATAGGCTGAAGCCTCTTGTCTCAAGGCATAGGAAGAGCTTACAACTCAGCTTGCTGTGGGTTTAACTCATATAAAAACTGCCAGGGACTAATTATAAGAGCTGTTAGTCAGATAATGACATAGTTCATTGTAATGCAGGGGTTTACTCCTGGGTGCTCTAGCTTGTGAAGACCTGGCTCTATCGGCACAGTCACTCCCAGGTAGCCTCACACAAAAGAACAGCCTCACCACCCCACCAAGTTTCCTTTGCGAAGTCTGGGCTGCTGCTGTGACAGCTTTGATGGAATTTGCCTTCTGCCCCTGCACACTCACAGTGGATGCAGCACTTCCTCTGCAGACACCTACCCAATTCCCAGACGACAGGCTCCAGGTGTCCATCACCAGTATGCACCACACCATCAGTATGCACCACAAGCCCGGTTGGCCTGGTAACCCTTTACTGTCCCCAAGGATGGGGCTCCCCCTCCCTTCTCAGCTGCCCCGAAGGAGCAGGAGGCAGAATCATTCCCTTTACTTTGCTTTACTGGCCCCCAGGGAGGGCGTGTTCTCTGCATGAGAGCCAAGTTGGTTAAAGAGGGGGAAATTCAGCTCTTAGTTCCTTGCAACTAAGGAGAGTTCCCTACTTCAGCTCTGACAGTGAGTAAAGCAGATGTCTGTAACTTTAGATTCTCTATACAATTTAGGTATTGTCACCTGGTAATAATAATGGTGCCTCAGTGCTATGGACTAAATTATGTCACAAAAAAAAACTTGTATGTGGAAGCCTTAACCCTCAATTAGATGCTATTTGGAGATGAGGTCTTTGGGAGATAATTGGGCTTAGATGAGGTCATGAGGGTGGGGCTGTCATAATGGGATTAGTGCTCTTCTAAGAAAAGACTCCAAAGGGCTTTTGAACCAAGGAAAGGCCATGTGAGGACACACTAAGACAGCCATCCACAACCCAATGAAAGCCTGCACCAAGCACCAACCCCACTTCCAGTCCCCGGAACTATGAGAAGTAAACTTCTATTGGTTAAGCCATCTAATCTATGGAATTTTGATATGGCAATTCAAGTTAATACAGTCATTTGATCTGATTTTTTTAGTGACATTTTTGAATACTTATCAAAACCAGATTCATTACTTAAACAATTACCCTTATAAAAGTCAACCAAGATCTGGGGCTGTAGCTCAGTGGTAGAGCGCTTTCCTGGCATGTGTGAGACACTGGGTTCGATCCTCAGCACCACATATAAATAATAAATGAATAAAATAAAGATCCATCAACAACTTAAAAAAATATTTTAAAAAAATGTCAACCAAACTTTAGGTTCAAAAATGATGTTTCTATGTGCTTTGTGAAGAAATAAATGATTCTGAGATAATTCAGTGCTATTTTTATGCATCCTTGAGCCTTTGCATTATCCTCATTATCTCAGGTGGAAGGCAAGGGTTTTCTTTTTCTTTTTTCTTTCTCTCTCTCTCTCTTTTTTTTTTTTTTTTTTTTTTTTTTTTTTGTAGTAAGGGATTGAACCCAGGGGCACTTAACCACTGAGCAACATCCCTAGCTCTTTTTATTTTTATTTTGAGACAGGATCTCACTAAGCTGCTTAGGGCCTTGCTAAATTGCTGAGGCTGGCTTTGAACTCACGATCCTCCTGGAGAGGAAAGAGTTTTCTTAAAAATTTCCAAAGAAGTCAAAAAGAACATGAACTCTTTTTGAAAAGACCAATGCAGAGCTAAAGTGGACAATCAGAAATCGAGAGGGCAGGAGAGAAACAGAAGAAAGCAAGAAAAATAGTTGCAGAAATACAAACTGCTTAGAAGGAACAAAAAAAGCAGAAACAGGAAAGACAAGATATATAGAACAAACAAGTCAAGAGATAATCCCTTTAGTAACATGACAGATAGGTCATGAGGATAGATACATGACACCAGTAAGCACTTACTAGGAGTTCCTGAAGAAGAAAATGGAATGGGAAAAGCAGAAAAGTAGTCAAAGATACAATAGAAAACAACATTCTAACAAAAAAGGAAGACCTGGAACTCCAGGCCAAATTTGCAAATCTGAGATTTGTGATCTGAGACTAATTTACTCAAAAAGTAAAATCACCAATGGCCATTCTAGTCAAAAGGTCAAGTCAATGATATAGGTCACAGTGAGATTTCCTCAGTGTTCCTCTCTGCAAGAGTCACTGTCGAGAATAAAAGAGAAACTCCTACAGAAATCAGAGGTTGGGGTGTGCAGGATGTGATTCAAGACTTTTATAAACCCAGCTAAACTGTCAATCAAGTATAAAGACAACTGGGAAATTCAAAATACAGCACCAGTCAAATGCTTCCTCATGAAAAAAAAAAAAAATCTAGCTAACCAGTACATGAATCCAAAAGCAGTCTGGCCACAGTCATTGGATCAATGATGGGCTGGGGACACTAGACAGATCAATAAGAAGCAGCTCCGGGATCTCTGCTGGAGCATCCAGGAAAAGGTGCTCTGCCTTCTGCTAGCATTGCCCAACTGGTAGGTTGGAAGCCAGAGCTCCCGGTGGCTATTTTTTGGAGACTGTGTCTTAGAAGTAAGCTAACAAGGAAAGCAAAGCCTCAAGATATCTGGGATAATAAAATGGACTCAGCAATGGCTAGATCCACATACTTTTCACCTATGAATCAATAAATCCCTCCTTTTTCCTTATCTAGTTGTGCTGGGTTTTTCTTTGGCTAACACCTCCTCTTCCATCCTGAACAGAAATGGAAAGAGCAGACATCCTTGTCTTGCTCCTGATCTTAGAAAGGAAGCAGTCTTTCATATCAAGTATGATGTTAGCTGTGGGTTTTCTATGGGTGCCTTTTATTAGGTTGAGGAAGTCCCCCCTCTGCATTAATTTCTTAGGGCTGCCATAGCAGATTGCCATAAACAAGAGAAATGTATTCTCTCCCAATTCTAGAGAAAGGAGTCTAAAATCAAGGTGTTGTTAGAGGATCCTTCTCTGCCTCTTCTGGCTGCTGGTGACTCTAAGTATCCCTCAGCTTGTGGCAGCATTACTCCAGTTTTTGTCTCCGTCTTCACATGACCTCCTTTCCTGTGTCTCTGAACCTCTTCTGTCTCTTATAAAGACTCAAATCATTAGATTTAGGGCACACTCGAATAATCCAGGACTGATCTCATCTCTAGACACTTAATTATGTCTGAAAGACTCCTTTGCTAAATAAGGTCAGATTTACGGATTCTAGGATATGGACACATTTGGGGGAAGCATCATTCAATCTACCACATCTCTATTCCTAGTCTGTTCACTGGTTTTAATTTGAAAGGGTGTTTACATTTTCTGTGTCAATTTTCTGTATGAGATTATGATGTGGTCATTAATTCTAATCATATGATTTGTTACATTGATAGATTTTCAGATGTAAAACCAACCTTGCATTCCTGGGATAAAAGTCACTTGATGATGGTATATAATCAATCCTCAGTATGTGTTGCTGGATTCTATTTACTAGGGTTTTGCTCCAGATTTTTATATCTAGAGCCAGGTGCGATGGTGCACACCTCTAAGCCCAAATACTTGGGAGGCTAAGGTAGGAGGATCACAAGCCAGCCTGTATGACTTAGCCAAACACTGTCAAAATTTAAAAAATAAAATTTTTTTAAAAGGCTGGTGATATAGCTCAGTGGTCGTACACCTCTAGATTCAATCTCTAATACCAAAAAAAAAATTTTATCTATATTTATAAAGAATATTAGTCCACAGTTTTATTTTCATGTGATGTATTTGTCTGATCCTGGTGTTTGTGTAATATGGTAATTGATTTCATAGAATGTTTTGGAAGCATTCCTTCCTCTTATTTGCAAAAGTTTATAATTGTTTTCAATTTTTCTCTAAAATTTTGAGAAAACTCAGCAGTGAATTCTAGGTGTCATTTCTACCTGGTATTTGCATGTGTGTGAGCATGAGCACATGGGAAGTTTAATTATTAACTTATTCCCTTTTCTTGTTATAGGTCTATTCAGATTTTCTATTATTCTTGAGTCACTTTATATCTTTCTAGGAATTTGTGCATTTCATCAAAGTTATCTGATTTGTCATCATACAGTTAATCCAAGTATTCCCCTATAATCTATTTCTGTAACATCAGTTCAGTAGTGACATCCTCTTTTAACTCCTGATTTTAGTCACTTGATTTTTCTCTTTTTCTCTTGATCAGTCTAGCTAAAGGTTTGTCAATTTTGTTGATCTTCTTGGAATGGACCCACCATTTGACCCAGCTATCCTACTCCTCGGTTTATACCCAAAGGACTTAAAATCAGCATACTATAGTGATGCAGCCACATCAATGTTTATAGTAGCTCAACTCACAATAGCTAACTATGGAACCAACCCTAGGTGTCTTTCAACAGATGAATTAATAAAGAAAATGTGGTATATATACTCAATGGAATATTACTCAGCCTAAAAGAAGAATGAAATGATGGCATTTGCCAGTAAATGGATGGAGCTGGAGACTATTATGCTAAGCAAAATAAGTCAATCCGCCCCAAAACAACAGTCTGAATGTTTTTTTCACATATGCAGATGCTAATTCACAATAAGGCAAAGAATCTTTGTCAGAACCTATTTTTCTGCAAACAGAAAAGCAGAGACATTCAAGAAGACATTTCACTCATGAAACAAGAAATATAAGACATGATGCAAGTTTGACATTTAACAAAATGCAGAACAAAAAAAACTTGCCAGGAAGGCAAAACAAGATGATCAAAATAAAGTTTTCCACACAATGGCCAAACTATGGAGCTAGCCTAAGTGTTCACCAACAGATAAGTGGATAAAGAAAATGTATATACACAGTGGAGTTTTATTCAGCCATAAAGAAAAATGAAATTATGTCCTTTGCAGAAAAAATGGATGGAACTTGGGACAATTATACTGACCAAAATAAACCAGATTCAGTAGGTCAAGGGTAGTATGTTTTCTATCATATGCAGAAGCTAGGGAGGAAAAAGGAAAAGAAAGGTGCTAGGGAAGAATTAGAGGTACTTTGGATTAGGCAGAGGAGAGTAAAGGGAGGGGAGGGGGTATGAGGGTAGTAAGGATGGAAGGAATCAGACATTATGACCCTATGTGCACATATGACTAAACGATCAGTGTGATTTTACATCATGTACACCCAAAAGAATGGGAGGTTACACTCCATTTATATGATGTGTCAAAGTGCATTCTACTGTCATGTATAACTAATTTGGAGCAAAAAAAATAAACTTTTGGTTTCATCAGCTTGCTCTGTTGTTCTCTATCCTCTGTTAAGTTTATTGATACTTACTTTATGACCTAGTATGTGGAATAACCTGAAGGATGTTCCATGTGCTCTTGAGAAGAATGTGCATTTTGCCTTTTGGAGTAAAGTGTTCTTTGGATGTTTGGTTTATTGTTCATATCTTATTTTTATTTGTTGATCTTCTGCCTTGTTGTTCCATACATTATTGAAAGTGAGGTATTGAAGTCACCAATGATTTTTGTTGAGTTGTCTATCTCTCCCTTCAGTCCTGTCAGATTTTTGCCTCCTGTATTTGGGCTCTGTTGTTAGGTCCATATATCTTTATAATTATTATGTCTTCCTGATGCACTGGCCTTTTATCATTATAAATGTCCTCCTTTGCCTCTAGTAACAAGTTCTCTCTTTATTACTGTTAATATGGTATACTTTTTTCCATCCTTTTGCTTAACATCTGTGTCCTTTAATCTAATTGACACAATCCCTAGGTCCTCTGAGCTCCCAAGCCCCTCTTCCTTATACACAAATGGACAGCTAAGAATCAGCAGACATTTGAAGCAAGCTCCCAACATGAGAGCAAGAGAACAAGAGATAGAGAAAAATAGACCCATGAAGAAGTGTATTTTAAAAAAGATGAATAAGAGCCGGGCGCGGTGGCTCAAGCCTGTAATCCCAGCACTTAGGGAGGCTGAGACAGGAGAATCGCGAGTTCAAAGCCAGCCTCAGCAATGGCGAGATGCTAAGCAACTCAGTGAGACCTTGTCTCTACATATAACACAAAATAGGGCTGGGGATGTGGCTCAGTGGTTCAGTGCCCCTGAGTTCAATTGCCAGTACCAAAAAAATAAAAAAAAAAATAAAAAAGATGAATAAGAGAGCCAGACAGAAGCTAAATGGGTGAATGAAAGCAAATTTTATTTGGAACTACTGCAATGAGGCAAAGAGACCCCAGCATGGAATTGTGCTCCATTCTGAATAGAGCAGGGCTAAGAGGGTATTTATAGCCAGGAAGCAGGAGGGCAGGAGATGGAATATTACTAAGATGAGACATCAAGTCTGGGAGGAATTCTGGCTACATCAACTTAACAGGATATTTGCTGAAGGTGATCAGATACCAAGAATGTGGAATGAGGAATTCTGTTCATATTTGAGGGCAATCAAGTATCAAGAGAGGGGGATTCTTGCTAAATTGACTTGGCAGAGTTCTTGGCTAAAACTGGATTTTACAACAAAACACACAGATGGGTTGAGGACCAAGTCCAGAAACTTACTAAAGTTTCATCAGGCAAAGAATCTTTGTCAGAACATATGATTGTTCAGCAAACAGAAAAGCAGAGATATTCAAGAAGATATTTTACTCATGAAACAAGAAATATAAGATATGACACGAGTTTGATGTTTGACAAAAAGCAGAACAAAAAAAATTGCTGGGAAGGTAAAATAAGATGATCAAAATAAAGTTTTCCATACAATGGCCAAACTATAGAACTAGCCTAGGTGTTTACCAACAGATAAATGGATAAAGAAAATGTGATATATACACAATGGACTTTTTGTTTGTTTGTTTGAGAGAGAGGGTCTAACCACATTGCCCAGGCTGACCTTGGACTTCTGGGTTCAAACCATCCTGTCTCTGCCTCCCAAGTAACTGAGACAATAGATCTGCACCACCATGCCTAGCTTCTGAGGATTAAGATAATGAGCAACGAAGAAAAATGAGTCTAGACTCCAAACTGGGGGAGTTGAACTGTTCCACTTACCTGTTGCTGTGTAACAAGTCACCACAAATTTGGTGCCTTTAAATCATCATCCTATTTTACTTGCAAACCTACAATGTGAACAGGTCTCAGTGGGGACAGTTATCTGTATTCCATGGGGTACCGGTTGGGGAGGTTCAAAGACTGGAAGTGTCTCCATCAATGGCTTAGGGACTGGAATGACAAAATGGATCCAGGGGCAGTTGACCACATCTCTACTTCTAGCTATTCAGGAAGCTGAGGCTCACTCGAATTTAGGAGTTTGAGACCTGCCTGTGTAACATAGTGGAAACCCCCATCCCCACCTCAAAACAAATAAAACCACAATTGCTGCTGTAGCTTCCGCTTCACATTCTCTTCAAGAAAAGTCAAAGAATGGCTTCCCTTAAATCTCCAGAAAATGTTTCATTGAACCTCATGGTCTCCAGTTGGGCAACACATACACATTCCTAAACCAATCTCCAGCCTAGGCAATGCAGTGTACTGATTGGCCGAGCCACAGTCACATGGTCTCCCACCACACTTGAGCTAGAGAGGCGCTCCATTCTAGCATGGATTGGAAAAAGCAAAGGGGCACCAGATGCAGAAGAGAAAGGGAGTGGATGCTGGGAAAACAAGTCCCTACACCTCTGTCTCCTCTTTCCTCCTCTCCCCGCTGCCCGCTCTTCCATGGAAGGAAGCTCCCTGCTCTCACGTCTTGCTAGGTGGAAGGAATACTAATTCTTCTAACTGGAGAGCTCTGTACTCAGAAGAGCCATTTACACTCTGCTCAATACGACTGATGAAGCATAAACTAATTAATTCTCAGAGTGAGAGCATCCCTATCAGGTTTTCCCCAAATAGTAATGAATCATTACCAGCCAAAACTTTAACATCTGCTTACTCAATCAATCCACTGCTGGTCACATGTTATTAATGTCCTCTGCACTGTTTCCCTCGTACCAGGCAGCCTGCATCCCTAGGCCCCAGAGTCTCATTAGTCTGAGCAGCCAGTGGACCTCAGGCCTACGAGAGGATGAGGATTTTATTGTGAGCACGAGGGTGCAGCTTGTTGGGGAATGACTGTGGGCACAATGAGAAAAATGACCTATTTCCCACACATAGAATCAGAACATCTCAGAGCTGAAGACATTTGTCTTAAAGACAAATGGTCCTCCGACCTCTTCTTACACACCTCTGGTGACAGTGAGCTCATGACTTCACAAGGCAGCACATCATGTTGTTTTGTACATTAGACAGTTAGAATTTTTCAGTCTGTGCCCAATTATATCTAAATGTGAGGCAACCTGAATGAATATGTCTAACCCAAAGGGATAAAATGAACAGGAGAGGGACAAGAGGGCAAGAAAAAAATAAAGCTAGGGGTATGATCAGCATACAGAAAGGCTATGTATAGCTCTCCTATTCTACAGAGCTACAAATTCAGCTTCCTTGTGGGCAAAAGGAAGAGGAAACCATGACCAATTATAAATTCACAACATCAACAAGAAATAAGTAGAAGCTAGATGATTAGAGAGTTAGATTCATGCATGCATGCATGCATAGGTAAACAGATGCACACTTCTACAATTTGGATATTTTGATTTTGTCCCCCAAAGGTTCATATGCCAGAAGCTTGGTCCCTAGTGTGGTGGGACTGAGAGGCCTAGTGGGAGGTCCTTAGGTCATTGGGGTCATACCCTCAGAACAAGAATGCTGGTCTCCTGGAATGAGTTCTTATAAGAGAGAGTTGCAATGAGCCTGACCTCTGAACCACTCACGGGCTTTTTGTTCTGAGGTGTGATCGCTTTCTCCCATTTGCATTCCCACTGTTCCACCATTAGACCCCTCACCTGAATCAATGGGACTGCCTCATCTTGGACTTTGAACCTCTAAAAATGTAAGTTAAATAAACCTCTTTTGTTAATAAAGTTATCCTGCCTCAGGTACTTTATTATAGTAATGAATAATGTATACACATAGATGCATAGGTATATACCTACATAGATATAAACACATAACAAAAAAGTCAATAAAATAATTGGCCTTGATTTTGCATATGCTGAGCTAAAAATCCATCTCGCTCTAATTTATATACATCTATTCAACTCAAAAGACATTCAAGAAAGCCCCAGGATTCTATTCCACAGACTTCCAGTGTACTCCTATAATGGGCAGGGTCTCACCTATGCTCTTTGGGGTTCATGTTCCTCAACTTCTACCACTTAATCCTCTTAAGCAAATCCCTCAAGTTGTGAACCTCAGTTTCTTCATTGTAACATGGAAGCACATGCCCCTAAAGCCCCACTTTATATCATGAGGTGGGACAAGTGATGTAAGAGTCCTATTCTACTCCCTGAAAATTTTGTTCCAATCTACCTTTTTATTAGCCACTCCTTTCACATGTTCTCTCTCTCTCTAGAAGAGTATAGCTTCCTGGTGCCTCCCAGATTTCCCCTTCTCAGTCTTTCTTCATTCAAACTGTGCCTTCTGCTTGGAGTTCTCTCTCCCTGCTCTTATCTCCATCTCTATAGTCTATAGATCTACTTGCCTTTCACAGCTCAATTCAAATGCCAGCTCTTAATCAAGAATATAAACAACAACAAGTGTTGGCGAGGAGGTGGAGGGAAAGGTACACTCATACATTGCTGGTGGGACTGCAAATTGGTGCAAACTATCTGGAAAGCAGTATGGAGATTCCTTAGAAAACTTGGAATAGAATCACCATTTGACCCAGCTATCCCACTCCTCGGTCTATACCCACAGGACTTAAAAACAGCACACTACAGTGATACAGCCACTTCAATGTTTATAGCAGCTCAATTCACAATAACTAAACTGTGGAACCAACCTAGATGCCCTTCAATAGATGAATGGATAAAGAAACTGTGGTATATATACACAATGGAATATTATTCAGCAAAAAAGAGAAAAAAATTGTGGCATTTGCAGGTAAATGGATGGAGTTGGAGAATATCATACTAAGCGAAGTAAGCCAGTCCCAAAAAAACAAAGGCCAAATATTCTCTCTGATAAATGGTGCTGATCCATAATGTGGGAGGGGACATGGGAAGAATGGAGAAACTTTGGTCAAAGGGGAGGGAAGAAAAGGGATGGGACATGGGGGGCAACAAAGATGGTGGAATGCAATGAACAACAATGCCCTAGGTACATGTATGACTGCACATTTGGTGTAACTCTATACTGTGTACAACTAGAGAAATGAAAAGTTGTGCTCCATTTGTGTACAATGAATCAAAATGCACTCTGCTGTCATGTAAACCTAATTAGAAAAAATAAAAAATACATTTTTTTTGAAAATGCCAGCTCCTACAGTAAGTCTACCATGATTTCCACAACCACCACTTGTACTTATCCTCCCCAAATCCTCAAATTTACATCTAGACCTCCCTTCATACTAGTAGACACACTCAGAAATTCCTAAATTTAAATTTCCTTTCTAAACTTAAATTTCTCAGGAAGTCTAAACTTTTTTCCAAATCACAATTCCTAAGGGGAAAAAAAATCAAGAAAGAGCATCTTAATTTTCATGTGGGCATTCAAGCTTATTAACAGAGATACATTACTGGTTCAGGGAATTCACCATGTCAAGTCAAAACCAAGAGCAGGAAGTGCTGACGTGAAGGTCAGGCTGACATCAGTGCGTCTCATGGTTTTGTCGTGTTATTTGTGTGTTTGTTGCCCTTTTGGCTGTGAACGGTGAGTTATTCTTGCCAATAAGATAAATATTAATGGGTTCATATGCATAGTATACTTTGCACAAATGCTACAAATGGTGTTCCTGACAATAACAAGTTTTGAAAATCAAAAGAAATCCTTAAATTGGCAATTTTGACATGTGATTCTGAACAGGGCTATTAACCTTGCTGGGAAATCTCAAGGTTATATGATTCAAACACTGCCCCAGTGATGTTTGCTGACATTCTCCCATGTTTGAATATCCACTGTAGTACAATTCTACTCTACTAACTTAATATTTCTTATTTCTTAAACAACAACAAAAAATAAGTGTACAGAATAATAAGTAGAGAATGGAGAACATGAGAATCTTAAGAATAACTTATGACTCTGAGAATTCTCAAGACTCCCACGGAATTCTGAATTTTTGTTCCTGAATCCAAAGACTAGTATCATTACATTAAGAGACTCCTGCTCTCTATTTTGTGTTACAGTGGTTCACTCACTGTCTCATCTCCTCTAATAGACCGCTTGGGTTTGACGACAAGATACACTTGGTCCCTACTAATTCTCTCACCTCTCCTCTGCACTGATCAGCATGGACCTTGCACACAGAAAACCAAGATCATCTCCAAATAGAAAGAGCATGAGCATTGGAGTTCAGATGTCAGTGTTGTTACTTTCTCAGGTCTGGCTTCACTCTCTAAGTTTCTGTTTCCTTGTCTGTAAAATAGGGTAACAATATTGCGGGAATCATGTGAGATGATATACATGTATGTAAAACATACCTAATGTTTCTTCCTAATAAAATCTCAGTGCTAAGAGGATGAAAGTTTGAACGGTATTGTAGAAAATGTCATATGTTTTCCACACACACATTCCCCACTCCTACCTCTAATATTTCCCCACATCAGAAGGAAAGTCTAAACTAAAAGAATCTAACAAGAGGCAGTGATCTAGCTGGGCATGGTGGCTCAAACCTGTAATCCCAGCACTTTGGGAGGCTGAGACAGGAGAATCGTGAGTTCAAAGCCAGCCTCAGCAACGGTGAGGCGCTAAGCAACTCAGTGAGACCCTGTCTCTACATAAAACACAAAATAGGGCTGGGGATGTGGCTCAGTGGTCGAGTGCCCCTGAGTTCAATCTCCAGTACCAAAAAAAAAAAGAGGCAGAGATCTATCCCGGGTTGAAGAGCAAGTGTACATTTCATGGTGTCATAGACCCCAAGAGAAGTGACAATGGTTCTTATGTTCCTCAAAAAAATTGCAGAGAGCTGTTGTATACTGGAGGACCAAACCACTGTTCATCTAATAGAGATAGATTTTTTTTTTCTTCAGTTTGGGTTCAGGTTGTGCTTCTCAATAAAAAAAATAAAAATAAAATAAAAAAACGAAGGCAGGCAGGAAGGAAGGAAGAAAAGTTGCTTTTGAGCAATGGATTGACTGGTCACTGTATTAGTCTGCCATAAAAATATTTATTATATAGTTTTGCCACAACAACATAATACAGATTGGGTAACTTAACAGAATTTCTTTTCTCACAGCTCTGGAAACTGGAAGTCTGAGGTCAGGGCACCTGCATGGTCAGTTTCTGGTCAGGACTCTCTTCCTGGCTTGCATACAGCCACCTTCCCATTCATGCTCACCTGGCCTTTACTCAGTGCTTGGCCATGCAGAGAGGTGGTATGTCTTTTTAAAAGAGCACTAATCCCATCATGAGGGCCCCATCCTCTTGACCTCATCTGACCCTAAGACCTTGTCTCCAAATACCATCACGTTGTGGTTTAAAGCTCCAAAGATGAATTTTGAGAAGACACAAACTGTCAGTCCATAGCAATCACCTTGATTAGGAATCAATGCATTTTTTCCTCATTGCCAAAGAACTCACACACTGGCTTTCAAAGCTGGCCCAAGTCAGGTGTGGGCTTAGTGGTGACTCTCAGCTACAAGGCACAGGAATCCAGTTCACAACTGGATTTGGCAGATAAAGTAAACTTCCTGTCTTCAGCTCAGTGTAGACCTAGCTTCACTCAAAATTGAATAAAGAAGCTCAAATACTTTCTTCAAGTCTCAGTCTCTCTCCCTCCCTTTCCCTCTCTCTCTCCCTCCCTCCCTCCTTCAGCTCTGCTCTCTTCTGTTTTGAATGCATTCGAGGCAGACAGCCTCCTCATGGTAGCACTTGCTTGTTTTCCCTCCCACCAGTTTAGCAAATTCATCAAGAGAACTTCCACACTAGCTATAAAACAATTGGAAAATCAAATTTCTCTAAAAGGCTTTTTACAATAGTATCAAAAAATATAAAATATTTTGGAATAAACATAATGAAAGACCTATACACTGAAAACAATGAATCATTGCTGAGAGAAATTACCAAATAAATAAAGATATATACTAGATTCATGGACTGGAGGATTCAACAGAGATGTCAACTTTATCCAAATTGATCTATATTCAGTGATATCCAGTCAAAATTTTAGCATGCTTTTCAAAAATTCAAGAGTGATTCTAAAATATATATAAAAATCTAAAAATAATATAGCAAAAATAATCTTTTTTTAAAAAAATAGTATAATTTTTTTTATAATTAGTATAATGAGTATAAATGTATAATTCCTGGATTCAAAATGTACTATAAGTAATAGTGATGTAGCACACTTGCCTAGCATGCACCAGTCCCTGGGTACAATACCATCAATGAAAAAAAAAGAAAGAAAAATAAAACTATTGCTATAAAATTACAGTACTCAAGCCAATATGATACTAGGTTAAAAACAGACAGATAATGGAGCAGAGTGAAATGTCAAGAATAAAAAGTTCTACAACAGGAAAATAATCTGCAGAGATAAATGTCATCATAGCAGTTGCCTCTGGTGTTTGTGTTAGGGAAATGGTAGTATTGACTAGACAGAGGCAAGAAGGAGCTTTCTGGAATTGACTGGGAAAGAGCCTTCTTGGGCTAATGGATGGTGAAAATGATCTATATCTTGATTTGGGTGTTGGCTACACAACTGTATATACATTTGTCAAAACCCTTCAAACTGAACACTAAAGATCTATACATTTTCACTTGATGCCAATTACATTGCAATAAAGCTACGTTAAGTTCTCTGAGCTCTCTCACTGCACAGATATGGGTCACATGTCCATCCCTGAACCAATGACTGGCCAGGCCTAACTTAGTTGTCTACCCTTGAAACTGATACAGCAGCACCACTGAACATGGTCTGGGGCAGGCTTTTCTCCAAAGTAAAGCCAGGGAATTCTTCTCTTCCTGTTCAAAGGATTTTATGAACAAAAAGATGGAGGGAGGGAGGGGAAGCTATAGGTGAGGCTGATGTGTTCTACCTTTCCTCTCAGCTGCCATCTTACCTCAAAGAGATACATCAGCCAGGTACGGTGATACACACCTATAATCCCAGCAACTTGGGAGGCTGAGGCAAGAGGATTGCAAGTTCAAAGGCAGCCTCAGCAACTTAGTGAGGCCCTAAGAAACTTAGTGAGACTTTGTCTCTAAATAAAATATTAGAAGGGCTGGGGATTTAGCTCAGTGGTTAAGTGCCCCTCGGTTCAATGCCCTATACCAAAAAAGAAAAAAGGAGAGAGAGATACATTAGACAAGTTGAAGGGAAAACCAAGGCCAAGCAAAGAACAAAAGGTCCACTTCCTATGTCCATTAGCAGGAGTCCCAGGTCTCTAGCAAAAGCCACTTACCCAAGCATTTCAACATGACAGAGTGTGAGAGCACAGTAGGGACTACAGGAAATGGCCAGTGAGCCCCCATCTCTCCTCAAGAAGGGAAGCCAAAGGGGGCACTCAAAGGGAGTGAAATGCAGAGACCTCAGAACAAGAGACAGGAACTTGTAACTTGAAGACAAATGGCCAACACCATAGACTCCACCAGCAGCTTAGCTCCCAGAAGGCTAGAAGATACCTACTATACCTCTGTGGACACTGGAAAGGGATCAGATCAGACTAGCCCCTGAATATGGAGGATGCCATGCATGTCTAAGGCTCCTCTCCCTGCTGCTTTGAGAATGAAGTTAACTCCTCAGATACTCAGGTGCCATCTTGGGAGAGGTGAAGAGGAAGGAGGGCTACTCCCAAAGACTGAACTTTGCTTAAAAAGAGTCATGAGAGAATCCCAAAGGGACTATTTAAAACCAGTCCTCGTGGGAAGGTAGAAATGAAGAGTAGGAACATTACAACTGAAAAGAGACTGAATGGACTGGTGGACACCATCAGTCAGTATGTCAAGTTTTCCTGTTCTCCTATAAGAAAGGGAAAGTCAGAGAAACCAAAGCGGCTACGTGCCAGAACATGTTAAAGTATGGTATGAGGAAATTTGCAGGTTTTATACCTCAATCTCATAGAATTTTCAGTTGGTTTGGTTTTGGGTTTGTGTGGGTCAGAAAAGCAAAATTATATGTCTAGAGTCACATAGATGGAGAAAGAGTAGTCTGAGATCTGCACAAGGTCCACCATGTACTAAAGATGCATTCTCCCTCCTGCCCTGTGCCACTTCCCTACCTCCGGCAGTGGTGTGATCCCTGTGGTTCTAAAACCTTTGGCCACTCTCTCCTCAATCCTGATGACACATTTCTTTCAAGGGACATTTCTGCCTAAACTAGGCCCTCCCTGTTTTCTACCTGCTAAGGGGATAATAACTGTCTAGGAAGAAACCTCCAGCTAGCTCTCAGAGGTATCCCCAGTCACCCCAGACACCCAGGCTTCCTCCTGCTCCTCCTTCAGCATGCCAGACCTCACTCCAAATGGTCTCCCAGGCCCCGAGGGAACAAAGCCAAACTCCTCAGCCTGGCGTTCCAAACAACTCCCCATCTGGCTCCAACCTGCCTCTGCTCTCATCACCCCCTTACACATGCTCAGTGCCAATCAGACCTGCCTATCTTTGTCCCCAGACCCCTGTGTGCACTCTCACCCTGGCACCTTCACCTGTCACCCTCCCAGCTTCCATCTCCTCACCCTTCAAGATGATTCCACACAACAAGGTCACTCCTTCCTCAAATATTCATTCACTAGGAAATTGTTGCTGGGGGAAGTTTTGAAAGACTCTCAAATTAAGGTTAAAATCTTGTTTACTAGTTGCTTTATATTGGGCACATGGCATTATCTCCTGATGCCTCCGTTTGGCCTATCTGCAAAACTGGCACGTAATTGCTTGCTTTGTAGAGTTGCCCTTGGAGTTCAGTGAGATAATGCATATCAAGTCTCCAGCAAAGCCCAGCTCTTAGTGGGTGCCCCAGAAACATAGGTTCCCTTTTGCTGCACCCTGAGGATTTTTCCAATGTTACCCTGTTATCCACTGTAGACATGTCTCTCCTTGTCTACTCCAAAAAGGTCACTTATCTCAGAGTATGGCACAGTAAAGCAAGGATGGCTTTTAAAAGTGCCTACTTGGAATCAGACAAATTTGGGTCCCAGTGCCAGCTAGCTGCTTGTTCTGTCTGCCATTGAACCCATTGCTTAATCTCTCTGAGCTTCAGCTTTGTCTTAGGCACAACAAAGGTAAAAATAATGATGACTTCAAATGATCATTTTGAGGATTCAGTGCATGGGTAATTGATTTAATAGAGTCCAAAATTAGTGGACCACACATTTTAAAAAAACAGCTTTATGTTCTTCTAAGTACTGCTTTCATTCACATCCTGATGAATCTCTACTTCTACTTTGTAACCATAACATAGGAAGAGCCTCCAGCCTCCTTCCATTTTTAATATTTAAATCAAAAGTTCAGTCTAGCCTAAAATCATAATTACATACCTAATTTAGTACTCACATCCTCCCCTTCCTCCCTTGTAGCTAGGTATCAACCAAGAATCTTATTTTGAGAGCCTAACATGGTGACCCACACCTGTAATCCCAGCTACTTGGGAGGCTGAAGCAGGAGGATCACAAGTTAGAGGCTAGCCTGGGAAATTCAGCCAGACCCTGTCTGAAAATAAAAATATGTGGGGATGTAGCTCAGCATTATAGTGCTGCCTACCATATGCAAGGTCCTGGACTGAATCCTTAACACCATTCCCCAAAACAAAAACAAAAACAAAAAACAGAATCTTGCCATGTCATTGTGTCAGTCAGCTTTGTGTCACTATGACCAAAATATCTAACAAAAATGAGTTGGAGGAGTAAATTTATTTTAGGCTCTCAGTTTCAGAGGCTCAGTTCATGGTCAGCCAGTTCCATTGCTCTGGGCCCTCAGTGAGACAGAACATCGTGGTGGAAGGGCTTGACACAGGAAAACGATCCCACTCATGACAGCCAGAAAGTAAAGAGCAAGTACAAGAAGCAAGGGAAAAAATATAATCCCCAAGGCACTCCCCCAGTGACACTTCTCCAGCCATGCCACAGCTGCCTGCAGTTACCACCAGTAATCCACTCACACACTCTTAACCCATCAAATGGATTAATCCACTGATTAGGTTATTGCTCTGGTAATCTCATCAGCACCTCCAGCATTAATATAGAACTTTGGAAGGACACCTCATGTCCACACCAAAACACCATGAGAGAGGGGACATGGCCTTCTCTTTTGCCCTCCTTTTTTTCCTTTTCAGGGGTCTTTTCTCCTCAAGTGCTTTTGGGCCTGGAAACAAGCATAGAAAGGATAGAAAAGGGGATTAGTAGATATTAGTGCTGGTCAATAAATATCTTCAGTTCTAGCCTCTTTCAGGCATGTAGTGGGATTCTATTTTTCTGTCCCCTGGAAGGATAAGCAGAGCCATAACTTGGTCTAGTAGACACCACCTGAGTATGGATTTCACCAGGAGAAATAGAGACAGACATGGAGAATGAACAGTGACTCTATCTTCATTGTCATAGGCACTATGATTTGAGGACTGTTATTTCACATAACCTAGCTTTTCTGATTGCTACTGGTGGCCAATGGCTCTTACATGGCCCTCTCCTCACCATCGCCGGTAATAAGCTCTAGGTAGTAGCTCTCAGACTCATCTTGGCTCTTCAGGAGACCCCACAGGAAGAGGGCTCTGTACTACACATCCCCAGGAACTACCCAACTGGCCCTCCTCTTATCCCCCTCCACTCTCACCCATGGTGGTCCATCCCAAACCCTCTTACTGTTAAGCTCCCTTCCGCAGCCAGCTTCTTGGATGGGTCTTGGCAGAATGGCTCAAGTCTAGCTACATTCCAAAATGTCCTCTCAACTCATGAGCAACTCAGGCAGCTCTGTTGTGCCGGACTGCATGCCCTCTCTCCAACCCAGTGACTGTCTTCATTAGGTTCCTATTGCTTCTATGACAAATTACCATACACGCAGTGGCTTTAAACAACACGAATGCATTACCTTGTAGTTCTATAGGTTAGGAGTCCAGCAAGATCTGCCGGTATTGGGAAGGCCATGTCCTTCATGGAAGCTGCAGGAAACCATCCATTTCTTTGCCATTCTCAGCTTCTAGAGGCCGTCTGCATTCCTTGGTTTATGGCCCCTTCTCTCCACCTTTAAAGCCCACAATGACAAGTTGAGTCCCTTTAACATTTCTAATTCTTTCTGCCTTCTCTTCATCCCCAGTCATCCCATCTCTGATGGCAGCCAAGGAAGGCTGTCAGATTTTAAGGACTTGTGATTAGATTAGGCCCACCTAGAAAATCCAGGATAATCTCCCCATCACAAGGTCCTTAACTTAACCAGCTCTGCAACATCTCTTTTGCCATATAAGGTAACATGTGCCCGAGCAAGCAGGTAGACATCTTTGAGGGGCCATTATTCTACTTACCAGCTCTCCAATTATTTTTTTAGCCCTGTTCAAATAAGTACAAAAAGCAGATCAGCAATTCCCCTGCCTGAGAAATTAAATAAGAAATAAGATGCCAATCTTCTTTCATCCAAGATTTCTTCCCCCATTTTTCTGACTGATTCTTAGAATCCTCTACATGGGGTGGGAAACAAACTGTCCTCTAGCCTCCCCCATGAGAAATGGGAGGTGAAAGCTACACCATCACCCTCCCAGGGCTCCAACTCCCATGAGGTAAATGCCTTGAATATCTAAACCAGCACTGTCCAACAGAAATACAATGCAAGACACATATATACAGTTTTAAAATTTCTAGTAGTCACAAGAAAAAAGAAACAGCTAAAATTAATTTTAGTACTATATTTTATTTAACTCAATAAACCCAAAATATTATTTTAACACATACTCAACCGAAAATATTTTAAATGAGACACTTTACATACTTTTGTTGTACTAAATCTTTGCAATCCAGCTTGGGATTGATATTTACAGCACGTCTCAATCTGGGATAGCCACATTTCAAATGGTCGATAGCTACCTAGGACTAGTGGCTACCATATTGGGCAGCACCAGATCTAGACTTTCATTTGTTAGTCTGGGATTGTGTGCGGCCAAGGTCCAGCCTGCAATGGTGACTGGAGGTGGAAAAGCCCATTCAGTAGCTTCTGGAAGGGTGTCAGTACCTTCATTTTGGATGTTCTTTGTAACACAAGTGATCACTCCTCATTTTCTACCTTTAACTCCTAGTGGTCCATTCCCAGGGAATAGGAAAGCTTCCTTCACTATGCTTTTAAACACGTGGAGTGCTTAGCTCAGTGCACAGTATGTAATCCCTATTCAATAAATGTTACTATGACCCCACCTAATCCCAAGTATAAGAACAGACACACAGAGGGTACCCAAAAGAATCTGTTGAATGAGTTGGTGTTCACTTAGTCCCCAGATAGAGCTTTCCAAGTTCCATCAAATTGGCTAACAAGGGCAGACACAAAGCAGAACTCAATAAACTGGGCCCTTCCTCCAGGGCCCAGTCTTGGGAAATGACCACAGCAACTGCTCAACAGATATACACTTCCATTTCACCAGGAAGTAGAAGGAAGTGTTACAGTCTCAAACAGACACTAGACTATTCCTCAAAACACAAAGTTATAGCCAATTGAACTTATAGATGACAACATGGAATTGGGAAAGCTAGGCTAAGAGGCCTCTGAAAGGCCATGTCCTCCAACCACTTTGTCACACCAATAGGGAAACTAAGGCTGGGAAATGAAAAGGATTTGCAGGCCCAGGAAGAACAACCCGAGTCCCCTGACACCAACTCAAGAGCTCAGTTTGAAACCGACTAAGAAATTATTCCTGTGGCTTTCAGTACAGAGGACAGCAATGGCCTGCCACAGGGCACAAGCTCTGGGATCTAGAAGTGCTCATCTTGAGTCTGCTTCCTGTTTCCCTTGCAGTCCTTAGAGATCCCTTCCCTTTAGACTCCCTGCAGCCAACCTTCCACCAAGATGTCATAAAACCACCCAGCCTAAGCCCCATTGTTCAGGTGGCAAAACTAAGACCCAGCAAAGGAAAGAGACTCAAATGAGATCACCCTGTAAATTTGTGTCAAAGCCTCACTTGGAACATAAATTACGGGGCCCTTTCTTCTCCACCAGGAGGCATCTCCCCAGGTACCAGCTCTTACTTCCTATCTACCCCTCGTCTTTGCTATTGTTGAGCTACCGGGCAAGGCTCCCAACACCCCTTCTTTGGAAGGCAGAAGAGAAAGAAGAGGCAACTGGAGGAAGGATGGGCAATCGGCTCCTTGTCTAAGGGAGGGCCTGACCCTGGGGTGGGGAAGTGAGAGTTCAGGGACAGACTTAAGAGCTGGCAGCCAACAATCAAGCCGAGAGAAAAATGCAAATGAAATGCTGCTAAGGAGGAGAAATGCAGAGACCTGAAGCTGATTCCATCAAGCAGGAGCCAACGTGCACTCACACACACACACACACACACACACACACAGCCCAGCCCAGCCACAGCCTCGCATCCCACGTCATTCAATTCCCCTGCGTGTTCTAAACCCAGATGATCAGATAATAAGAGGTTGAGTGGTATGCATAACATCAAGTTGATTAAATTTGTTTACTGATAATTCTTTCAGGTTCCCATGAAGATGGTGTAATTTCCTTGCCGTATTTCAAACAGATTTGGGCTAATGCATTATTGACGGCACCCTCGCAGACCATCCCCGCAATGTCATTCAGGATAATTATTTCACAACAGATTTCCAGGGCCTCTGGTTCCTGTTGGGATTCACTTGGGCATAAATTACAGAGCCGAATATTTAATCAGTGTCCGCATTAGAACCCTGTGGCTTATTTTTAGGAGCCGAGGAGGGAGAGCGGGTGGGGGAGAGGGTATTTGTATTATTACGGCATGAATACATTTCTTCAGAGCTGGGTGGGTTGTTGTTTTTTTGCGGTTTTTTTTTTTTTCCCAAAGCTCAACCAAGCTGAAAAAGCAGCCTGAAGCATCCTTGCCTTTTTTAGAAATAAACACAAGCATTAATCTTTTGACTGCATTAAATTAAATATTAATGTTAACGGATCACATAATGCGAAGTTAAAAAAACGATTAACATTTACACCACATTCTCTCTCCGTGACTTTTCCATTACACAAATTAGTCCCTCTCTTAACTAATAAGACCTGAGCATCCTCACATTGGAAAGGTGGGACCAGGGGCAGGGTGATTGTTTGGGTTATTTCTGCAGAAAAACTGCGGGAAAAGCATCCATGGACAGCCACTGACCAAGCTGCCTCCCTGCGTAGGCCATCCAGCACAGGGGAGACGGAGTTGCTCCCTTGCAAGGAATGATGGCAGGGCTAATTAGCAATGCCAAGGGGTGCCGCCTTGGATGCCGGAGTGTTTGCATTTCCGGCTATTTGTGTCATGCAAGCAACAGAATCAAACAAGCACCCGGCCTGTGCCTGGCACTCACTATGCAGCCCTCAGTACCCATGCTGCCTGTCTCCCTCTGCAGTCCAGCGGCACCACCATCATGCCCCAGAAAACCATCACCTCCAGATGCCAGGGAGCTCCTCACTGCTGCTGGAACCTCCTCTCCCCAGCCCTCCAGGTAGACCTTTCCTGTAGCCTGTTGTCCCCACCACTGCCTTTTTAAAGTGGATGTCCCTCAGTTTTTGAGGCTACTTCTAACCCCTCCTTTCACTTGAGATCCTGTATTACTTATAACCCAGCCCATCAAAGGCCACCAGGAAACATAAGTGTATCCTGCCCTTTCTTTCTGTCTCCTCCTCCTCCTCTTCTCTCACTGTTAATTACATCTCTGTTCTCCCCTGCACCAGGTTTCCAGATGCCCCATCCAGACTCAGCAAGCATCCCTAAGCCTGCCAAGTCCTCTGGTTGTCTCCATCCAGGCTCTACCTTCAGTCCAGTCTTCCCACCTTACCACGGCCAGAGAACCAACTTAACAAAACAAGGTACTCCAGATGTTTCCATGGCTCCCCCCACCTCCAGGATAATCTCTTTTAACCAGCCCCAACTCTGAGCCCTGTCTCTCCTCTCCCGCTACACACTGCCCCAGACCCCCTGGGAGGAGGCCTATAGGAGATGCCTCACCATCAAGTATTTCCATTTACAGTAAGAAATGAGGACAGGAGACCTTCCAGGCTTCACAAAATATTTCGTTGCTGTGCACCTGTAATTTGCTATGGGATGAGTGATGTCAAAGAATGCTAATCCTGGCCCTTTTCTCCGGGAGGGAATTTGTGTGTGTGTGTGTGTGTATGTGTGTGTGTGTGTTTCTCTCTCTCTCTCTCTCTCTCTCTCTCTCTCTCTCTCTCTCTCTCTCTGCCTGCCTGGGGTTCTAGCTGTGTAAGAACAAAGAGATCAGCCAACTGGGCCTGACCAGGGAAGGGGGCATTTCAACAAGGCCTAGAGGAATAAGGTGCTCTCAGGAGGCAAAAAATGTTCATTTTAGTCGTCTGTCTGACCTGATTGGCACTTGGTAATGAGAAGAGGGAAATGGGACCAGGCTGTGGGAGATGGTCTCCCAGCATTCCAGAGCATCTTTCTTCTCCCTGCAAAGAAGTTCCTGAGAATTATCAGCTCTTACAAATCCATATCTTTGACCCTGAGCTCTTCCAGCCTCAGCAAGGCAAGGAAAGCTCTCTGGGCCATAAGAGGGTAACACTCCTTTCCTTTCCAGGCAATTAGCAACCAACAAACTCATTCCACCACTCACACCCCACAGAATAGGGAATCAGCAAACCCAGTCCTGTAATCATAGCGTAGTCACTCAGCAAAGATGAGATCTTGGGCAGGTCTTGGAGGAAACAAGCCCTCATCTCTTCACGTGCAGAAAGGGCTTAATGTATCCCCCCTCACAGGCACACAACAGATCACGAAGGGAGAAGGGGACATGATGGGAAGCTCTGTCAATGAGGTTGACACTCAGCACAGCCCCTCCCACCCAGGCACCTCACGGCGTGCCCAGCTGGAGCCCACCTGCAGCCTATGCCCTACTGCCAGGCAAGCACAGCTGTGCCCTCCAGATCCCAGCAAAATCCATGGCCTAAGAGCTGATGCCCTCCATACCTCCAAGACTCCTCTTCCTTTGCAAGATGCAGAAAGAAGTGAGGAAAGCTGGGCCATCTGTGAGGGTTTCACGGAGAACTGCCAAGAGTAGATGCCACTCCTTTCTTCTATCTCAGGGCACCGCATACCTGTCTCATCCTTGACTTGCAAACTTAGCCACCAAAATACTCCAAGGATCAACACATGAGAGCATCACACAGGACTTTGGTTCTTTGTGGTGTTTGTTCGTTTGTTTGTTTGTTGGTACCAGGATTGAACCCAAGGACACTTAACCACTGAGCCACATCCCCAGCCCTTCTTTGTATTTTATTTAGAGACAGGGTCTCAGTGAGTTGCTTAGAGCCTCGCTAAGTTGCTAAAGCTGGCTTTGAACTTACGATCCTCCTGCCTCAGACTCCCAAATTGCTGGGATTACAGGCATGTGCCACCACACCCTGTGTTTGTTGGTGTTTTTTAAGCAATACATGCGTATCCTTTAAAAACCCAAATCATACATGCATACCCATGTTTATAGATGCACAATTCACAATAGCCAAATTGTAGAACCAGCCTAGGAATCTATCAACAGATGAATAAAGAAAATGTGATGTGTGTGTGTGTGTATTATATGTACACATGAAATTATGTCACTTGTAGGAAAATGGATAGAAATCAAAGGGAGATCAGTAGAGGAAAATGACCAAGGGGTAGGAAGTAGAGAGAGAGGGTGGGGGGAAGTGCTGGGGATTGATATTGGCCAAATAATATTGTTATATTGCATATTCTGTCCAAGTGCAAACATGTAACAGCAAATCCCATCAGTATATACAACTATAATACACCTATAAAAAATAGGGAAAAAATAAAAACCCAAATCTGCCAAAGAGGATACAGAGAAAAGTAGGGCTCACCCCCACCTATGTCCATCCCTAGTCTAAGGAACTCGTTTGTGGATGCATCAATAGCCAAAAACCTCTTACACACAGACAAACAGATTTAAGTATACATCTTGTTTAACACAGATGCTCGTCTAGTGAACATATTGTTTTCTACCTTGTTTTTTTCACTTGATGCATCTGAGAGATTGGCCCAAATCTGTACATATAGATTCTCCTCATTCTTTTTGATAGTGCAGAATATTTTGCTATATAGATATCACCGTAGTTTATTTAGCCAGTGTCCTATTTGCAGATGCAGAGCTGTGTTCCAATTTGGTGCTGTAAAAGTCAGGGTTGCAGAAAGCCACCTTGCAAAGCCAATATGGTACACACAGGTGGCCACAAGCCAGCCAATGCACCAAGAAGTTATCGGAATGCCTCTTCTCTGAGGGATAAGGAAACTATGCCTGGAAAGGATTAGCAATATACTCAGTGACACTCAGATCATCAAGAATAGAGCAGAATGAGAAACTCAGGTTTTCCCACTTCTGAAATTACTTGAATTTAGTTAGAAAATTATTCCAACTCTCCATTTTACAGATAGGAAAACTGAGGTCCTTAGAGAAAGAGTGTAGCCCCTCAGATCCTGCAGGTAGTTGTTCAATATCACCTGGAAAGCTTGCTAAAAACACCCAGTGATGTCCCACCCGAACTCCTGGCTCCATGCATTTGGGCTGGGGCCTGAGAATTTGCATTTTAACACATTCTCAAGTGATGCTGCTGCTGCTGCGTGGGGACCACATTTCGAGGACCACTGTCCTAAAGGTTCATGATAGTGTTTCAGGTGATGCGGCGGAGGCCACCTCCTCTCCCCTCCACCCACTCAAGATCGGTAGAAAGCAGCTCTAGTTTTTTCTGTTGTGTGGACAAGATTAGCTTTAATTTTTATATTGGTGTTGAACTGCATAAGTGCTGTTTGCAAGAGTCAGGAACAAGCCAGGCACGGTGGCACACGCCTGTAACCCCAGCACTTTGGGAGGCTGAGACAGAAGAATCGCAAGTTCAAAGCCAGCCTCAGCAACAGTGAGGCACTAAGCAAACTCAGTGAGACCCTGTTTCTAAATAAAACAGAAAATAGGGCTGAGGATGTGGCTCAGTGGTCGAGTACCCCTGAGTTCAATCCCTAGAACCAAAAAAAAAAAAAAAGAGTCAGGCGCATGTCTGTAGTCCCAGCTACCAGAGGCTGAGATAGAACTTCCCCTGAACCTGGAAGTTCAAGATCAGCTTGGACAACATAGCAAGATCATTCTCAAAAAGGAAAGAAAAAAAGAGATAAATGATAGGAAGGAAGGAAGGAAGGAAAGAAAGAAAGAAAGAAAGAAAGAAAGAAAGAAAGAAAGAAAGAAAGAAAGAAAGAAAGAAAGAAAGAAAGAAAAGAAAAGAAATAGTGGGAATAAATGCTGGAGGGTCACCCCATCTCCTTACCACTAGACACACCATATCATACATAGTGAGGCTCCATGAGGAGGGGTGTCACCCAACTCAGGCATGTCAACAGATAGGCACATGGCAGCTCTCCAACAGGACCTCACTGCCAGCTTCCTCCTCTCCCCTGAGACCTTGGCTGACTCACTGGCTCCTTGATAGCGGGACTCTACCTTGGTTGACCTTTTTGACCCGTTGCTTTCACAGGAAGGGTGAGGTCTAGCCATCTCTATTCCCTTGCCTGCCTCCTCTCCCCAGAGCTCCAGGGAAGCCCATCACCGCCCATCCCGTGACCTGGGCCTCAGTTCTCAGGAGTCCAAGTTCCTCCCTCAGTGCAACAGGAGTCACAGAAGTCAGCTCAGAAATATGCCAGGAGAGATTTCCACATCATCGTGACCCACGGGTGAGGATGCCTGGTGTTCTCTCTCCACCTCTCTGTCATTTGTCTTTGCCTCACATCCCTCTCTGGCTGCCCCATATCTGAGTCCTCACCATGGACATTCATACAGCTTGAGTCCTCAGGAGACAGAGCCCTCCTCCCTCTGGAAAAGCAATAAAGGCCTGACACTTTTTAAATTTTCCTTACTCCTCTTTGCAGCCTAGCATGTCACCAAGGAAGAGCCAATCAGATATCCAGGCCTTCTAAGTGACACAGAGAGACAGCCTCAGGAGAGAACATGTCCCAGAGGAAGAGGCAGTGCCCATGTTCTCAGGGCTTGCAGGTGGGATCTCAGGCAAGGTGGGTGGGATCCCACTCAGTGAGGAGGGAGGTGACATGAGCTCCATGTGAGCCCTGCTCTGGCACAGCTCAGGCTCTGATCCTACTGCCCAGCCACTGTCCCCCTGGCTCCCCAGCTTTCCCCCTGATGCTTTCAGCAGTCATCTTTCCCTTCAACAAATTACTTTGCTATTTAAGTCAGCTAGAGCCAATGTCTGTACTTTCTCCCCCATGTCATCAGAGAAATGGAGCCATCTGCTCTGGTTTGAATAGGGCTTATCCCCACCTAGACTCACATTAAGTCTAGGTCCCCACTGGAAGTGTTGAAATGTGGTGGGGCTCCACCC
Source organism: Geosciurus inauris (assembly GCA_004024805.1). NCBI lineage: Eukaryota > Metazoa > Chordata > Mammalia > Rodentia > Sciuridae > Geosciurus > Geosciurus inauris. The sequence continues at coordinate 47,095 of PVHX01000637.1, forward strand.
TCATGAAGGGACGAGTTAGTTCCTAAGAGAAAGATACTATAAAGTGAGTCATCTCCTTTGTCCCCTCCCCCTCTTCCACATGTAGCTGCTTCCCTTTCCACTTTTCTGCCACGTGTGGAGCTGCATGTGGCCCTCAACAGAAGCGAAGCAAATGTCTGTACCAGCTTCCAGAACCACGAACCAAAATAAACCTCTTTTCTTTAAAACTTGCCCACCCTAAAGTACTCTGTTACAGCAACAGAAATTAGACTTAAGATACTATGCCTGGAGGATTCTGGGTTAGCTTATTCATTTTAGCTAATTGGTAATAATAATAATACCTTATAGTTAAACATCAATTATGTCCTTTTCAAAACTGTCCCATCCACTATCCTACCTCATTGTTACAACCCACAGGTGAAGCAGGTAGGACAGGTATTTGTTGCTGGTAAGTAAGGTTAATAGAAAGCAAGGGAGAGGAAAGCATGAAGACTGGAATTCAGGATCCTTGAGGATATTGTTTATTATCATTACTATTAACAATAATATTAAAAGCCACTATTTATTAGGAGTTGGCTATTCACAAGCAATGCACTAAACACTTCATATATATCAAGCAAATGTGGATATTTTTATCTCCACACTAGTAATTACAAAGCGAGTTCAAAATGTGCCCACGGGCATCAACCTGCCAAGTACAAAGCAAGGATTTCTTCTTCTTCTTTTTTTTTTTTTTTTTGGTACTGGAGATTGAACTCAGGGGCACTCGACCACTGAGCCACATCCCCAGCCCTGTTTTGTGTTTTATGTAGAGACAGGGTCTCACTGAGTTGCTTAGCGCCTTGCCATTGCTGAGGCTGGCTTTGATTCTCCTGTCTCAGCCTCCCTAAGTGCTGGAATTACAGGCTTGAGCCACCATGCCCCGGCTCAGAGCAAAGATTTCAATCCAGGTCTGTATGAATCCAAAGCCAGAATTCTTAGTCATTATATTAAATAGTCTCCTACTGTTGGCCTCTGCCTCCCTCTCTGGACAAGCCCAGTAAGTCCCTGGAAGTTCCAGGGTGACCGCTCTAACTGCAACACTACAGTTGAGATCCTCCACATTCTAGATACCAAGTTCTTCAACACAAGGTCCTCTTGAGCCATGTTCTCTCATGGTGAAGAAATTGGACTAAAAGATCTCCAGCACCCAGGCCACCTAGGTAGACAGGATCATATGGAGTCCAATGAGGAGCCCTGGTTTGCATCCTCATTTCTAGTAAGTTCTCTCTCCTGCTCTCTGGGATACCTTGGAGGCAGAGTGGGTGGCTGGACAGGTGGGCGTTGCCACATTACTAAGGGTGAATGCAGATTCACTTCACATCCTAATTGGGAAGGATTCTAATCACAAAGCCCCCAGGAAGCAAGTTGAACCTGCCCATTACTGAGCCTTCCCTTCCCTTGCCCTGGAGGCAGCGCTGAGCAAAGGTGGGGCTGGCCAGATAAAGGGAGTACCTCGGCCAGTCAGGAGGAGGCTGCCAGCCAGCCTGAGTGACAGTAAGAGGTGGGGCTGGGTTCTGGGTGGCTCAGTCAGCCGACCAAATTGCTGACGCTGCCCTTTTCTAGCGCTCCAAGGAGGGGAAGCCACACCCACCCCCCCAGCCCAGTGGGACCAATTAGAGCATTTACAGCCCAACACAGGAGGGGCTGTGCCTGCTGGACTCCATCTTGCCGTTTGCTGAAGGAGCGCCTATGACATTACACAGATTAATACTCCACTGAGCAAATTAATCCTTGGGATTTCACTCACTACCTGTGGCTTATAAATTTTAATTGGCTCTAAACTGCCACCTGAATTGATGTGAGAGTGTGGCGATGCAAGGGAAAACATCAGAGACAGCGCCAACCACGGGCACGTGTAGCTTCTAAAAAAGCGGAGGAGGGGCCTAGTCCAGGTGTCAAAGGAGTTAGGGAAAAAGGACATCCTTTGGGTGGCTGTCCTTAGGGTTCCATCTGCATTCAAGGGGATGGTTGTATTTAGCGATCACTGTGCAAGAGGCAGAAACCCTCTCAAACTAGCTTGTGTAAAACAGCACTGTTGCAGAGTCACCCTGGTGTCATGGGGAAAGGAGAATCTAGTGGGGACAGGAAGGAGATCAGGGCCCTATTCCCTCGGCCTCCGTCACTTTCAGGGCCTAGCTCTCCGTCCTTTCTCTCTGCACATCAGCTGGTGCCCCTCTTACAGTCAGGCCTGCTCAGCCTTTGTGGACACACAAACATGGCAGCTGTGCTCCATCCTGGCAGTTTAAGAACCTGTCAACTCAGCTCCACCTGTGCACTGTCCTTGAACTTGGAATGTTCCTCCCTAGTCCTCTGGCCATACCCTCTCTCCCTGAGGTGAGGGATCCACAGCATGGGATGCTCCCATGTAGATAGCATGGTTCCCTTGTAGGTCTGCGCTACCCAGAACTTTCTGCACTGATGGAAAAGTTCTAAATTTGCACCCAGCCAGTGGTTTCCTACAAGGGGCAACACAATCCTTGAAATGTTACCACTACTTCTGAAAAACTAAATTGTTCTATTTTATTTCCATTCATTGCACCTCCAACTGGTCTCCCCACCCTGCCAGACTTCCCCTCTAAACTCATCCCCACCCAACAGCAGTCTTGAGTCACTCTCCCCAACAATACAGTATCAAGTGATAGCGTCTAGGGATGTAGCTCAGTGGTAGAGTGCTTACCTAACATGCACCAGGCCCTGGGGTTGATCCCCAGCACTAGGAGAAAGGAAAAAAAAAAATCCAGTGATCCTCTCTCACGTGTGTTTGAATGAAGCCTGACCATTCAGCCTGGCTGGCAGAGTTCCTGGAACATGGCTGCACCTTTACCCTTCCTCTTTCCTGTGCCTGCACAGTCACACACTCACCTGTGCACCTTGCAAAGACTGTCTCCCCTTTGTCCAAAATGTTCTCCACCCCATCTACACCCTGTGCTAGAAAGCCATATTTATCCATCAAGCCCCAGACAAGCTTTACACAACCCACCTCATGACTTTGTGACCCCTTCTTTTTTAAAAAATATTTATTTTTTAGTTTTAGGTGGACACAGTATCTTTATTTTATTTTTATGTGGTGCTGAGGATTGAACCCAGTGCCTCATGCATGCTAGGCGAGCACGCTACCACTGCGCCATAACCCCAGCCCATGTGACTCCTTTCTTCTCTCTTCCAGTTGGCCATGCCTTCACCAGTGTCCAGACACCAAGCCCAGGCTTGTCCATTGTGCAAAATCACCACTGAGCTAACATTCCCATCGCTGCTCTTCCACGTGCTAATCCCACCCGGTGTCCCATATACATGAGCATCCCTGGAGGCCTCTGAAAGGGATGAGTTTGTCATTTTACCAAATTGTGGGTTTGACTCTCCTTCTAAAAGACTGATATGCAGGGAGAGTGGCAATTTCTGATTCCTGAGCCTAGCCAGCCACACAGTACCACATCTCAACACCTACACATCATTCTCTAGTCATTATGAAATAAAGTAATTTTTTTCCAATGGGAAAACAACTTTGTAGAGGAAAAAAAAAAAAAAAGCCTCCATCAGATGCCAGCCAAAAAGAGTTCTGTGGCAGTAGCATATGTGACTTTAGGTACAAATTGAGATGGGATATGACCTCAAAAATCCCAGGAGTTTGGTATGCTGGTTCTCTAACCATGATCCCTAGACTGGAGCAGTTGCATCCCCTAGAGAAGTGTCACATAGATCAATTGTCAGCCCTTCCCAGATCTGCTGAGTCAGAAACTATAGGGTAGCCAAATGCAGTGGCACCCTCCTGTAATCCCAGTGCTAGGGAGACGGAGGCAGGAGGATGGCAAATTTGAGTCCAGTCTCAGCAACTTAGCAAGAACCTCAGAAAGTTAGTGAGAACTTGTCTCAAAAAAAAAAAAAAAAGACTAGGGATATGGGTCAATGGTAAAGCACCCCTGGGTTCAATTCCCAGGCAAGAGAGAAAGAGAAAGGAAGGAAGGAAGGAAGGGAGAGAGGTAGGTAGGTAGGTGGGGGAGGAAGGGAGAAAAAGAGGAAGGGAGGGAAGAGAGGGAAAGAAACTTTAGGGCAGCACCCTGTGTTCTAATAAACCCCTCAGGTTGTTCTGATGCCCTGGTGCACATTCTGCATCCAAGGATCCAACCAACCTTGAATAGAAAATATTAAAAAAAAAAAAAAAAAGTATCTGTACTGACCACATGCTGACTTCTTTTTCTCGTCATTATTCCCTAAATAATACAAGGATAGCATCTACACAGTATTTGGTATTATAAGTAATCTAGGGATGATTTCAAGTATACAAGAGGATATGTATAGCTTATAGGCAAATTCTACACCATTTTGTATGAGGAACTTGAGCATTTTGGTATCCCAGGGGTATCTTGGAACGCATTCCCCAGGGACACAGGAACAACCGTATCCATCCATTGTGAGAGCCCCCATTGGCAGGGGCCCTCTCTCCTCAGCCTTCCATGGCCAAACCCCACCCAGTGCGATGGACCTTCCAAAGTTCCCTGTGTGTGCAAAGAACACACGCATGAGTGAGTGAACAGAAAGTTACAACCGGAGAGGACTTGAGCATGAGATCCCAAAGGGGCTCCAAGAGCTCCTTAGGCATTCGTTCAGACCTCTGATTCAATGTGAAAGAAGAGTGTGAAGGGACAGTGCTAGTGGTATAGATGCCCCTCCCCCACTCAGACCTCCACTCCCACCCCCACGCCCACCCTACCCTGAGATCCTGGTGGCAACCTTTTTCCACTCAGTCACCCTGACCTGAGTCCCAGGTGAAAACTCCTGTCCAAATGACTTCCTCAAACCTCAGAAGCCAGGGAGCACTTGGTCCTAAATGGTCTGTGCAGGACCCATAAATTAATTACTTAATATCATTTACAGAAGGCCAGTTGGTCTTGAGTTGAATAGGGCTAATGCTGTTCTTGGCATCCAACTTAAAGATTCAAGGCGCCAGAAATACAAAGGAATGCTTCTTTCAACTTTCAGACTAGGCTGCTGAATAAAACTGGAAGGATGGGGGATGGGGGGGGCTATTCAAGGAAAGAATAAAGGTTTCTTTGGTGAAGAAATATTAATCTCAATATTCACATGGCGTTAAAATATATGTTTGAGATCTCCAGAATGAGATGTTCATAAATAGATAAGCTCTAAGTGGATGATTTTTTAGCCTTGATTTTCCTTTACTGAAATATAATTAACACTTCCTGAAACCAGCTAGCTTGGGATAATTCAGTTCAATTGTAAGTATGCAAAACACTTAACAATTAGCTCCATGAAATGAGACCAGCAAGCACTGAGCTGACTTCATTAATGCCCTAAGTGCATATGCCCTATTATAAGAGCTTTCAGAAATATTGTATAAATCTGAAATGCCCCCATGGAATGGAACGGGGAGGGAGTTTCCGATTATTTCCATTCATTTGAAAGCTACATCTCATAAACGCAGCGGTCTGAAAGATGACGGCAATTGGTTTTAATATTTTTACAGCCACTTCAGAGGTGGTAAAAAGAAAAGAAATCGAGGTATTGTAATGCGGTCTTTAAGGCCAGTGTGATTTAATTTGCCACAAAGAAGGGCAGCCTGGACAAAGAAAAAGCTCATGGGTTTTCAGAGTCTGGGGCCCAGGGTTCAGCAGGGTGGTTTGCACACATTCTTCACCATGTGAGTTTTCTCATCTGTAGAATGGGGATAACCAGGAGTACTGTTCAAACAATTACCCTTCCATACAGCAAAGGCCTTGACCAATCCCAATACGTGCTGGCAATAAATGACCTTCTTGTGCATCCTAGTTGAACATTCTGGAGCCACAAAGGACAACACCTCCCTGAGAGTCCCTGGTGAGAGTATTACATGAGATAATGAATGAGACAAGCCTCAAAGGAGGGGGCTTCTAATCCAATGCAGAAGATTTGGTTCAAATTGAAGGCTGGGGGCAAGGTATTCATAAGATTAAGGTCAATGCTGACTGCTGCCATTTCTCAAAGCTCTGAACAGAGTGGAAAATGAAGAATTACTAAAGCCAGGATACAAATGACAAAAATAAATAAATGAAAGGAGAATTTTCACTGTGTACATTTACCAAAATATTGTTTCAATCCACCCACCCAAAATATAAAGTGCCCATCAGAAGCCCTTTACAGTGTGAGGCCTGAGCCAAATGCAAAACCCATGCCACAGGGGGACAGGCCTGGGTGAGCACAGTCTTAACACCAGAGTCTACCCAAAACAAGGTTCAAATCCTACTTCCACCTCTGGAAGGCCCCAGCTGAAAGAAAGTTCTTTCACACTATCTGCTTCCAATGTTGTCCTTGGGGCTATAAAATAAGCTGGCTGCACCCAGGAGAGCTATAGGGACAAGAGGCCCTGAGCATGACCCTGATCATTTGTTCCCACCAGATAAAAGAATTCTCCTAAGAAAGAGAGGTGTGGGTATCTGTGGCAAGAAGTAGGTGGCAGCATCAGTTGGGTTGGAACTTACTGAGTGCCAAGCCTATGTCAAGTACTTTTCATGTGTTGAATTGTGCACTTTAGAGACCAGGGAACTAAATCTCAAAGAAATCCAATGACTGGCCCAAGATTACACTGCTAATAAGCAGCATAGCTAGGAGTCTTTTCTGCATCCACTGATTGCACTGCTTATAGAAACACATTTAGGGTATGCGTTGTGGCCTTAACTCAGGAGGCTGAGGCAGGAGGATCACAAGTTTGAGGCAAGTGTCTTGGGGTTCAACCCAGAGTACCATAAAAAAAGAAACACATTTAGGAGGAAGTACCTATCACAGGGCCTATAAATTCCTGTGGGCACAGATGCTTATAAATTCCTATGGAATTTGAATAGAAAAGATTCAATGAGGATCTTGTATTAATGCCCCACTGCCCCTGTAACAAATTACCACCAACTTAGTGGCTTAGAACACCATACATTTATTACCTTACAGCTCTGGAAGGGAGACATCCAGAATGGGTTGAAAGGCTGCGTTCATTCCTGTGGAAACTTCTGGAAGGAATCTGTACTCTGACTTCCATCTTCTAGAGACTGCCTGCAGTCGCTGGCCTGTGGCCCTTCCTTCATCTTCAAAGCCAACAGTAAATGACCTTCAAGTCTCACTCTGACTTTGCTCCATATCTCCTTCCTTATCACATCTCCTCTTTCTCTCTCTCTCTTTCTTTTCTTTTCTTTTCTTTTTTCTTTTTTTCTCTCTCTCTCTAACCCTGAGTTAGGTCCCCAGCCCTTTTTATTTTGAGACAGGGTCTCACTAAGTTGCCCAGGCTGGCCTTGAACTGAGGTTGATCCTCCTGCCTCAATCTCCGGAGTCGCTGGGATTACAGATGTACACCACCGCACCTGACTCACATCTCCTTCTCTAATCTCATTCTCCAGCTTGCCTCTTACCAGGACCCTTGTGAGTACCTGGGACCCACTTAGACAACCTAGGATTCCTCATCACAGGATCCTCCATTCTACTACATCTGCAAAGTCCCTCTTGCTAGGTAACATACTCACAGTGTCCAGAACTAGGACTGCAACATTCAAGGTGGGGAGGTGGTCAACCATAGACCTTAATAAATGAGGTCACAATGCCCTGCTATCTTTAGAAATTAGCCAAAACCTATAGCATGTCGTCAGAACAAACATCATTTAAAATTTTTAGAATTAGACTCAGTATCAAATAGTGGCACTCCGTATCAGTACTAATTATTTGGGGGCTACCATTTACATACTTGGTATCATTACAATTGTCTTTCAAGGACTATATCGTTTTGTCCTTAAAATTGCCCTGGAATTTGGACATTATTGTCCCCAATTTACAAACTAGACGCTGAGGCTTCCACAACTGAGCGACCAGCATGACCTGCTCAAGGGGACACTCAGTAAATAGGGAAGCCTAGAATTGAACCTGTGCTACCTAAGGTTGGACTGGCCAGCTAGTGAGGAACTGTAGGTTCAGGAATTATCGCCACCAGACAGAACACCTGAGGCATGGAAAGAAAAGTGCTCTGGAACATATACAAATGATCATAAAAGGAAGCACAGGGAATAACACAGAAGCATTTGGAACCAAATTCCAGTTCTGCCACTTGCGCCTTCCCTCCTCTGTAAGATGGATTGAATAACACCCACGTCCCTGGGTTGGTGTGCAGGTGAAAAGGAAAGGATGCATGTGATGCACCATAACCCTGTTCCAAAAGGCCAGTCACATTCCCAAGAGTCCCAGCACTGATCGACCTTGAACTACTCCCTTCTTTTGTGTGGACCCAAGTCTCCTCCCATGTACAGTGAAAAAAGGTGTACTCGTGACACTTTCCAAAGCCTCTGCCTCTGACTTCCTGGGAGTAGCCCTGGCCAGCATCCTGTGAGTCCACACCAGAGACTTCTGGAGCATGGCTTCCGGCGCTGCCAGCACTTGCTTTTCTCAAGTCCCAGGCTGTCCCAGGGCAGCCGAGGATAGATGGGAGGTGTGAAAAGGTCTTCCAGAATCTTGCTCAAAACCGCTTTCCACAGATGCCCTTCAAGCCTCTGCAGCAGGATAATTTATCAGGCGCATGAAAACATGGCAGCGATTACAGGGTTTAGAGCCCGGTCCCAAACTGTGCTCACGTGTGGATTAATGACTGGCGTGATCGAGCAGGAAAGCTGGCTGGGGTGACATGGTGCCGATGTCATCTGGGCCGCTCCTTTGTCCCTGGGAAGAGGAATTCCACCCCTCACCTCACACCCTTCAGAGAGTCTTAAAAGCCTGACTGCAGTCCCCAAACAGGGCAGAACAGGCAGGCAGGCAGCCAGGCACCAGGAGACCAGCAATTCCATGGTAGAGGAGCCCAGAGGCCTGGCCGGGGTCACACTGCAGGGCAGCCTGCAGGCAAGTGGCATGTAATCGTCTGCTCTGACACTGCTTCTGTGACCTCAGGCAAGTCACTGCCGTCTCTGGGCCTCAACTGTATCAACAATAAGATGGAGGAAATCACACACCTCTTTCACAGGTTTGTTGTGAACATTAGATGCATTAAAATATGCAAAGTGCTTAGAAGAATGCTTAGCCCACTCTAAGAGCTGTGTGTGTCTGTCTTATATCTTATTAGAACTTGGCCCCACATTCTTCATTATTTGAGTCTGCTGGCACCACGGGCAGCAGCACACTGTCATCTCATCAACTCAGGAGGGCAAGGCAGGAGGATTACAGGTTTGAGGCCAGCCTCAGTGACTTAGTGAGGCCCTAAGCAACTCAGCAAGACCCTGTCTCAAAATAAAAAATAAAAAGGGCTGGGGATGTGGCTCAGTGGTTAAGCGCCCCTGGGTTCAATCCCCAATACTACAAAAAAAGGAGTCTGTTGTGCTCTTTCCATAACACCAACCTACCTCCTGCTGTCAGCTCACTGATCTGACTTTGATATGTCTTCCCTACTCAGCTAACATGGGAGTCCCCAGCCAAATGTTCATGGTGAAGAGAGGGCGGTGCACAGGGATGGGGGTTGTTCAGTATGGGTTCTGATCTTTAGTGAAGCAATCTAGGGGGTGTTGTCACAGAGCTAGCTGAGCCAACTGGTGGCTGCCAGGGTGCAGGCTTCTGGGTTTGGAGGGTTGGGGGGAAGGCTGTTCTCTGCCCTCCAGCTGATGCCTCTGAGGGCTAAGAGGTGATCCCACATGGTCCCCAAAATATGCCTTCTGAAGAAGTAGGAGACTTGTATAGACATGCAGAACTCAGTTGGCTATTGTGACAATCAGGAACAGTCACCTTGACACTTTGCTATTAAAAGCCCTAAAGCTAAGGCCTCCTATTATCTCTCTTTCACACGCATACACACACTCACACACTCAGAACTTGTTTTTTTAGTGAAGACAACCCCACCATCTACAGAGTCCACGGGAGCATGAGGGAAGTGGCAGGGACAGCCACACACAATCCTGGCTCCACTCCAGCTGGGAGTGAAGTAGACACTGCATCCATGCGGATGCCAGGAATTTCGTGACTCTGACATGGGGAGACCATGCCAAGAGGACAGGACTGAGACCAGGAAGCCAAAGAGAAGCCCTGGATGCAAAGGAGGACAGAGTGAAGAGCACGCCCCAGGGCCCACTCCCCACCCCCAGCAGGCCCCCAAGCAACCAGCTGAGCCAAATGCCGCCGGGAGAACACTACTTCCCAGGCCACCTTTCAGCCATTAAAGATGCATGTTTATCTCCATACCATGGTAAATGCCTGTAATTCCAGCTGCTGAGGAGGCTGGGCCAGGAGAGTTTGAGTCCAAGAGTTCAAGACCAGCCTGGGTAACATAGCAAACTCTGTCTCAAAAAAAAGAACAGATGTATCTTTACCCAGAATTTTTGTATTGCATAAGAGGCCATTACACCTGAGCTCAAATTCATATTGTGCCACTTACCAACTGTGTGACCTTCTACAAGAACTTAACCTCTCTGACGTCAGTTTTCTTATCTATAAAATGGGTTTAAAGTGAAAATTCCTTCATAGAGTTGTTCTGAAAATTAACATGTGCACCCCTATATCCATAGTATTCAGGACAGCTGTGACACTAGTAAGCCCTCAATAAAGATGCCACTTTATGAATGGATGAATACTTCCTCCTTTGTGTGATGGTAGTAATCAGGCCCATTTTTCCTGGCAGTCTTCTGAGAATTAAATGAGATTCCGTGTATAAAATGTTGGGCACAGTGCCTGGCATGCAGAGATGCTTAGGAGACAGGATGATGAGATTCTTGATCAAAGTGTTTCCCCCAGTGCTCTCCTGCCCTCCTGGGCTCACCATGACTCTAAGGTAGATGGAAACCCACCAGCAATGCTGGTCTATGGTCCTCCCCCAAAGCACCATTCTCACACTCAGACCCTTCAGAGGCAGCTGCCAATCTAAGAAAATCAACATATAGGGAACTCAGCCTGGGACGCTTTGTGGGGGTTCTGCCCACCCTCAGCAGCCAGGATTATGTCACATGCTCTCCCCTGATCAGACCAGAGAGGACTGCCTACTTAAGACATCTAGTTAAGAGCAAATACCTGAAAACTGATTCTGCTGACCCTCCACCACAGGGACTGCCAGGCAGATGTTTGCTCTGTCCTGCACCACCAAGAGGCAGATGTGCTCCTGAGGGCCTATCTGACACCACCCAGAGGCTCTGGGATGACCAGAGTTTCTTGACAACTCAGCCTACTGTATGCATGACCTTGGAGCATATGCAAAGAGTAACCATATCCTCCTGCAGCCAGTCAGGCTACTGACCACAAGAAGACCATGTCATTGTGCAGATACACTTCACCTTCAGGGACTCACCCTTCAAGATGTTTGATGTAAGCGGTCAACGGTACAAGCAGAAATGGACCCACTCCTTTGAGGGTATCACATCATCTCCTGCCCAGCCTTGAGAGGCCCAGCACTGACCAAGGATGAGATGAACCACATGCATGAGAGTATGGAGCTTTCTGACAGCATTTATATCAAGTGGTCACGCACACGTGCATCCTCCTCCTCAGCAAGGAGGACTTGTTCGAGAGAAGATGACATGCAGCCCCTGACCATCAGCTTCCCCAAGTGCACAGGGGCTGACAAGCCCCATGAGGCCGCCGGTTCCATCGAGAGTAAGCTTGAGAACTTGAATGCACTCTAGGACACCAAGGATATCTATTGGCATGTCACCTGCATTGCCACCACACTAAGAACAGAATGCGCAGCTCATGGTCGACAATGCCATCATCAAAAACAACAGGAAGGACTGCAGCCTCTCTGATGGGCAGGAATCCTGGAGGGATGGACCACTGCTGACTCTGCTCCCTAAGAAGAGTAGGCCAGAAGACCACGTCCTGTCCTGACCACTTTTCCCCTCCTTCCTCTCCCTGTTCATGGATCTTCTGTTCCCTCTCTCAGCTCCAAAGACTTGGGGGAGGATGGCCACAGGTCTTGCTTGCCAGGCCAGCTTTGTTAGTAACTTTTTCACCACTATGACCAAAAGACCTGATACGAACAATCAGAAGAAGGAAAGTTTATTTGAGGACTCACAGTTTCAGAGGGCTTAGTCCATAGATGGCCAGCTTCACTCTTTGGGGCTCAAGGTGAGGCAGAACATCATGGCAGAAGAGTGTAGCGAAGGAAGGTGACTCAGGACATGGTACCAGGAAATAGAGAGAGATCTCCACTTTCCAGGGACAAAATATAAACCCCAAAGGCACACCCCCAGTGACTCCACCTCCTCGAGCCACAGCCTACCTGCCTACAATTTCCACCCAGTTAATCCCTATCAAGGGATTAATGCAAAGAATAGGTTAAAGCTCCTATAACTCAATCATTTTACCTCCGAACCTTCTTGCACTGTCTCACATATGAGCCTCTGGAGGACACCTCATATCTAAACCCCAACACCAGCCCTTGTCTGAGGAGCCAGAAATGGCCCAATACTCCCTTCCTAGGCATCTCTTCTAGTTTTCAATCATTGTCCTATGGTGGGAGAAGGGAGTACATACCAAGTCTCCCAAGGCCTGTGTCTGGAGGGAAACCCACTTCCTCAGCCTGGAACCTCTGGCTTTGCCCCAGGTAGCCTCTGACCCAGCCTGAGCCCAAATATTTATAGAGAGCCTCCTGCCCACCCCACTCCACCCCACCCCACTGCTAGGAGGCCCCAAAGGAAAATAAAAGAGCCCTGAGATGCTCTCGTTCCTGGACACCTGGTGATTCCTACAGATTTTTTTCAAAAATGAAAGTTAATGGGGCTGGGGTTGGGGCTCAGTGGGAGAGCACTCGCCTATTAGATTTCAGGCCCTGGGTTCAACCCCCAGAACTACCAAAAAAAAAAAAAAAAAAGTTAGGCAATTGTAAATCTAGAAAACTTCTTCAAGAAAAAATATTTAAAACTGCCATATCTGCTGGAGGCTACCATGCGAAGTGAAATGAGCCAATACCAAAAAACCAAAGGCCAAATGTTCGCTCGATACATGGATGCTAACATAATGGGGGTAGGGAGTGGAAGTTCATTGGATTAGAAAAAGGGGAATAAAGGGAAGAGGGGGGAGAGGAATGGGAAAGACAGTGGAATGAATGGGACAGAACTTTCCTACGTTCATGTACCAATACATGACCCGTGAGACCACATCATGTACAACCACAAGATTGGGAAGTTATACTCTATGTTTGTATAATATGTCAAAAAAAATTCTACTATTATGTATATCTAAAAAGAACAAATAAAAACTAAACAAATAAAAATAAATAAATAAATATAAATAAAACTGCCAGATCCTGATAAGCACTCACCTGGCCCCTCTAGCCTTGAGTCTGTGTGTGTTTACCCCCCTCTCTGCTGGCCAACCCCTACTGGGTGAGATCCCTGCACTGTGCTCCACAAAATTGAGTTCCCAGGCCCATTCCAGACCATGGCAATGTCATTGAGGTCCCCCTTCCAGCAGTCCTGGGCACAGACTCCATTAGCCTAAATGTGGCTCCTTAATGTTCCTGTGTTTTACGGAATTGTTTATCTGGTTTGGAATAGAAAGAAAGAAAGAAAAATTGAACCAAGTAAGATGGTGATAGACCTTTGGGGTTTATAGAGTCATGACCACAGCAAACCAAGCCACCTTCAGACTGAAGCTGGAGGAGGGAAACACAGAGCAGAAAAACCATGAGCAAGCAGAGCACCCCTGCCTGCAGAGAGGAAGACAGACAAAGGCAAAGAGAGAAGGCCACTCAGCCCAAAAAAGATGAGAGACAGAGTTAGACGTAGAGTAAAGCTGTCTTGCTATCTGGTGACCTCCAAGATCTGGTAGCCTGACCCCCAATGCATGAGCTGGCCCCAGTGGGTTGTGTTCCATGAAACCCATGATCTCTGCCAACTACAAAAGGCCTTGTTCTTTCCATGGAGCATCTGCCTGGAGCAGGGATGTATCTTCCAAAGCCTTTTGGCCACAGTGTAAGGAGGATGACTCTATGCTCTCCAGATGTCTTTTCCAAGGGTCCAAGCCCCACATGCCTGCAAAGATTTCTCCAAATCCAAGGACAATTCCACATAGTATGCTGTCACAGAGCCCAGGGCATCATGGTGCAGCTGTCTTGGAGAGCAGAGAAAAGATCTATAATATATTCCTACAATTACTGACCTTCACTAAGGAAACTTCAGTCCAGCCTTGCCTTAAAGGACTGTTTGTTTTGATTGCCTAGAACTGAAAATCTCCTCCACCAAATAAAAATACAGCCCTTCAAGCTCACTGCATCATTAATCAGCAGGGTATTTGGAGTCAAAAGACTTGTGTTTAAGTTATGGCTCTGCTACTGATTAGCTCTGTGGCTTCAGGAAAATTACTCAACCTCTCTGTTCCTCAAATTTCTCATCTCAGGATGGGGATGTAGCTCAGCGATAGAGCATGAACAAAGTCCTGGAGTTGATCGCAACACCCCACACCCACCAATACACATACACACAAAAGACCTCTCCTATGGAGATGAAGATAGACCTGACTAGGATGGTTTAGAAAATATTTAGCAAAATAATGCACCTTATGTCCATCTGCCTGCCTGTCTTTCATTATAAATGGCCACTAACTAGCAGGTACTAAGTAAAACGCACTGTGATGGGGCAAGGAGTAGGTGGAGCTGCTCGACCAGTTGGTTGGTTGGTTGATTTTAAGAACCTCATTAATGATTGGGGGAAATCCATTGAAACAAGATAAATTGAGGTAGCAGTGTAAGTAATGTGTTACTTTATCACAGGAATTGATCTTTTCCCAGCACTTTCATAAATAACGTCTCCTGTGTTCACCACAACCAGGGTCAGGGAGACGAAACTGCTCTCCTATCTCATAGATCAAGCATCTGATTCCTGGTCGCCTTTCCCACCCCTCACCAGTCTGATCCAATTTTCTTCTGCAGGAGGTACCAGGAGGAAAGCTGAGTGGACTCAGAGCAAGCAGTCTTCCCTACCACTAGCACACTTTAAAGCTTCAGGGCCAGAGGGAGGTCTTAAGCCACAGAACTGCCTCCTTTTGCCCCTGGGTAACAAGAGGGGTCCTGGGATAGGTCCAGGGTCAGGAGGACCTGACTGTAAATCTCACGAAGCCAGACTTAGGTGACTTTGCCCAGTGAAATAACAGATCACATCTACCAACCCCAGAACCACTCTCTAGTGGACAGAATCCAGAGACTTCTCCAGCTGGGGGTACCTCCACCCTGTCTACATCACACAATGTGGAAATACACCCCAAAGTCTGATGTACTCTAATTGTGTCTCTAGGTTGGACTTCCCCACACAGAGCCTGTAGGCAGCCAGGAATTGAGGGGATCCCCAGAGTTTGTCCACATTCAAAGCCTTTCCCTGTTGCTCTATGCTGTGCCACAGGGAACACTTTGCTTGCCCTCCCTGAGCAGGCTTCCTCTGCTGCAACAGTACTGATCTCATCAGACAGTTGTAAGGATGATGTGAAATAATTCAGGAGGCAAATCCAACCCCAAGATGGGCACACAGCAAGATCTCCACAAGCACTAACCCTCCTCACTCACTGCTGGCTGTTACACCATGCCTTTAAATGCGCACATCACAGAACATGCTCCCAGTTTCCACTAGGCCATGGCCCCTTGAGAACAGGAGCCAAATCTTATTCATTGTGTTGTCCCCCAATTCCCAGTGCAGGCTCAGTGCAAATTGGAAGAATGAAGAACAAATGAATGGTTTCCTTACATGTTCAGCTCCAGAATTGTCTGGCTCTAGTTAGTGTGAAAATGCATTCTGCAAACCAGGAGCGGTGGTACACACCTGTAATCCCAGCACTTTGGGAGGCTGAGACAAGAGAATCGTGAGTTCAAAGCTAGCTTCGGCAACAGCAAGGCACCAAGCAACTCAGTGAGACCTTGTCTCAAATAAAAAATAAAAAAGGACTGGAGATGTAGTTCTCTGGTTAAGCGCCTCTAGGTTCAACCCCTGGTACCAAAAAAACAAAAAAATGCATTCTGTGAGTCCCCACCTGTTACTTGGGAGAGTCAGAGGACTAGGTACAGGCTTGGGACTGGGCCTTCTGTCAAGCTGGGATCTAACTTGTTCACTGTGGATAATGTACATGCAAATGATCAGGAGCCAGGGTCAATGGGGAAGGATGCTCAGCTTCCTCTAAGCCCAGGAACATATTCTCAGCTAGGACACTACCACACACATACACATACGCACATACTCACCCAAGTCAGGAAAAAAGTCACCAAGCTGACCAGTCCTCTTGGATAGTTGGGTGGAAGCCAGGCTGTGAGCAGCAGAACCAGGCAGGAACCTACCAGGAAAGCTTAGCATCCTTCTTCCCTCAGGGTGTGTCCTGCCATATGCAAATGTCAATGCCAAAGGAGAGGGAGCCAGCTGGGTTGCCTATTCAAGGGACCAGATGGAATCTGGGAGCCAGATTTAGGAGCAAACTCAGAAAGCAATGGGAAGTCAAGGATCAAGGAGATTCAGAATTAAAACCTGCCAAGAGCTAAGCCTAGGAGAAGGGTCAGGGTTAGGCTTTGGGGGCCAGCCTTGGGATGTATGCCTTACCCCAACTAGCCTCCCACCTTCAAATGTCTCCTGCAGGCCACCTCCCATGAGGGGACATCTCCTACTTACCTACTGATAATAGAAGGTAAAGGGGGAGGATATGTCCTGGGAAGAATGGCCAACAGGAACAAAGATTTGCTGAATGGGAGCCAGCCACCTTTGCCCATGGAGAAACAGGAGAAAGGCACTGTAGGAACAGGGACAGGAAAGCAGCCCACCGCTGACCATGGCCTACCCTGCACTTGAGACCCCAGGAATGTGGGACAGCCCCGGCTCTGAGCAGCCATCCCACGCCTCCACTCCTCTGCTCTTAGTGGCTCCTTTCCCCAGATGCCCCTCCTACATTTAGTACCTTGCTAATTATTACAATTCAAGGCTGAGCTCAGAGGAAAGGTTGAATGTTTGTCCTCTGTGCTCACCACTTTATACCAAGAGTCTCTCCTTGGGTCCTTGGTGCCTACTGGGATAAGAGCTCCTTAAAAGAAGGAACCATTCTTGATTGTCCTTAGATCTCCAGCACCTATCACAGGACTTGGTGTGTAGTTGCTCAACTAATGTTTGTGGGCAAGTTCTTACTGTAGAGAAAAACACTAGCTTGTATTGTAGGAGAGGGAAAGGAAGGAGAAATGAGGTTGGGTAGGAGTAGACTGAAATTAGAAATTTGGTGGGACCTTTAAGAAAACAAAGAGTCACATACAGCTGAGGCTTGTGAAAGAGGCTTGGGGTCTCCCTCGTGGAGCTGATAATCAGAGACAAGGGAGCCACTTGAGTTCTTTGGGTTAGGAGGTAACTAGGACAGGAAAGATGGGGAAGAGAATGACATCCCCTCTGATATTCCTGAAATTGTTCCAGGCATCGACAAACCCTCTAAATGTGTGCAAAAAGATGCCAGTTGGGGGTCTTTACTTTTGTCCCAGAATTGGACACTGGGGTGCAAGCTAAGGGCAACGAGGTGCTCAGTATCACGTCCAAAGAGAGCTGCCAGCAACAGACATCTCCCTAAGGACTTCATCAAGAAACTCAACCACACACACACACAGTTATGTAAAGGACTGGAGAGAGAAGGGGAAGGCCAAGGGAATTAGTCTTAAAGGTAACACACTGTTTTAATGAAAGTGCCTCTAGGAGAACCTCTCCTAGAAGTGGGGGGTGCCCAAGAGATGGGCAGGCTGCCATTTCCTTCCCCGGCAGGGTGCCTGCTGAGCGGCAGAATCCGCAGCCCCTCTCTGTCACTGCTGAGAAAGAGGAATGAATCCAGCTTGGGTGAGGCTGATGGTGGAGCATAGAACCCACTTTCCCCAGGGATCTCTGATGGTGGAAGGTATGCTGGAGGGGATACCAGCGTACAGAGGGCCTAGGAAAAAAGGGCGGGGAGCTCTATGTCTCTGATCCCATGGCCTTTCTTGTGTAGGCATCTAGAGGTACCGAGGCTAACGAGTGGTTCCGAAGCCCAGCACAACCCAGAAGAAACAATACCCCACCCAGAAAGCAAACTGCAGGTAGGCACTATTCATGAAGCTCAAAGGGGGCCTGAGAGAAGAGATGGCACTTGGATGAGCTGGATCAGAGATTCCAGTCCCACCATCTACACGAAGACCAGCGTGATGGCCACACAGGAGATGAGATCAAGCAAAACCACCTTTGACCTCCCCAGGAGAAACCCTTTTCCCACTCACAGGAAGCTCTGCCTCCACCCCAGAGAAGATCCAAGGCTCTGGACAGAGGGAGGAGTGACAGAGCATACATTGTCCCCTCCACACTTCTATCCTCTGAGTCCAGGTCTGGCCTCCAATGTGGAAGGGGACAATTTCAATCCAAGATGAGCCTTGTAGTTCTGAACCGCACTGGATTTTAAAGGGTCATAAAACCATGGACTTCACTCCAGGTGGTGTTAAGGGTCATTTGACAGAGTTCAGCAGAAAGCAGTGGCTGGAGGAAAATGAAACCATTTCACTTCTCTACACCACCCAGTTGACAGTCAGCAGTAAACCGTGTAAGGAGGCCAGTGGAAGCCACTCTCTGGGCTGGTGGGCAAAGCAAAGAGCAAAAAGGTAGACGGAGCTCAGCTCCCCACCTCTGCTTCTCGATAAGATAGAACTTAAGTCAAAACCTCCTTAGTCTTAATTACCAAACAAAAAAATAACCAGACAAGCTTCTCACTGTATGTCTTTATTTATACTGTCATCTGCTCCGGCATTTTAATATCCAACTTTCGGTTGGAAGACAGATGCCTGGATGTTCACACCCCGTTCTAATGGCTTAATACCCTGGGTACTGGAGTGGGGAGGGGGCTCCGAGAAAGGGGGGCATGGAAGCCGCCGCCACATTGAGCACAACTTTGGAGCAAATGGGTTTGAATATTCATTAAACAACATTTAATTTAAACACCCAAACTCTGAAAGCAGCAGCATATGGCCTGTTTTATTTTACATAAACTGAATAGGAGGTTGGGCCATTAGTTTCTGCAGACATAATGTTCATTACCAATGAAGAATGCGTTCCTCTGAGGACACCCCAGCACTGTACTGGGCCCACACACCCTCTGCTCCCACAGAGCCAGACAGGCCCAAGTGGAGAGTTCCCTGGAAGCTCATTAATGGTGACACAGAAATATCAGCCAATCAGGTGGAGATGAGGACTTTGCTGGCTCCTTGGTTTGTGCCTCAGGAGAGCAGATTGGATGGTATTCTTATCCTCCAACACTGAGCCTCCTTGGTGTTTGGAGTCATTGTCCCAATGGCATGAATCTAACCTCCTCTGTCCATAGTAGCTACCATACAGCAGCCACAATGAGCCCAAGGACTCTGTCCATCTTGCCTATGACCTAGGATGATACACACGTGTATACAGGGAGTTCTGGGTACAGGGCCAGGCATGACATCTACACATGCATGCAACCCTACAGTTCCATGGGCAAAGTATTGGTTGTGTGTACACTTCTATGGGGGATGTGTACACATGGCCTCAGGTGCTGGATTTGTGTGTGTGTGCATGCACATACATGCAATGTCTATTGGGGCATACTCATGGAATGTATGCACGTGCACACACAGCAGGGCACCAAAGGAGATAAGAGGTGTCCTCTGTAGATCTGTATGGGGATGGGTAGGAGGATCTTGATATGGAGGTGCATATATCTACTTAAGTTCATATATATAATATGTGGAAGTATTTAACTACCTATCACTCAGTGGTTAACTTAGGGCCCACTGACACCCTCCATGTCATCCACGGATAGAATATAAGGAACCCAGGAACATGAATGGGAAAAAAATTCCATCTCTATTTTCACCACCCTCTAATATTTTTCAGTTGTAAATATAAACAACAAATCCCCTAGTTTGAGCAGTTCCAGTGACTCTGGCCAATAGCAATCTCAGATATTTTCATGAACCACAGCTGTTTCAGATATCTCAAAATGTTGCTATGCTTTCCCTCACAACTCTGAGTTATAGTAGTAATCAAACCTGCCACAAGCTAAGGCTATTACTGCGTTAATAAAGAAGCATTTGTGTTTTTCCATCGCAAATGTTTAGATAGTTTGCTAAGTATACTTGAGCAGACTTGGTTTTCTTTCTAAGTTCATGTTTTGTATACATTTATAAATATTCCAGGAATGAACCCATTGGTCACTGCCCACCAAAGGGCAAAGAGAAATAAAGGAACCTGTGTGGGGGATGGCACAAAGCCACTGTTGGCTCCAACAAGTGCCCATAGGTGCCCACGCGAGTGTGTGCAGGGACCTCTGGCAGAAGTGTGGTAGGTGCTGTCCCCTTTGAGTGAGACCCTTCCAAGAGAGCAGGTGCTCATACAGAAAAAGGGAAGGGAGATTTCTTAAAAATCAGCTCTGGGGGAGCTGGGATTGTGGCTCAGTGGTACAGTGCTTGCCTCGCATGCGTGGGGCACTGGGTTCGATCTTCAGCACCATGTAAAAATAAATAAAATAAAGATATTGTGTCTATCTGCAACTTAAAAAAATTTTTTTAAAAAATTTTTTAAAAATCAGCTCTGGGGCTGTAGCTCAGTAGTAGGGTGCTTGCCCGGTATGCATATGGTCCTGGGTTCTATTCCCAGCACAGGAAAAAAAAAATCAGCTCTACCATGTTCCAAAATGTCAGCTTTGTCCTCTCAGGAGGCAGGCTTCTGTAAGATAGTGACTACTCTGACTCTGAAGGAAGACAGATTCCTCCCCAGAGTCCCAACAGTGCTAGGAACCATGCTGGTGGCCCAAGCTGGCCTACTTTCAGGAATGAACCACTCAGAGCATTTCTTGGCACTAACCCTGGAGGGCTGATGGAGACAAAGCTACTCTGAGGAGTAAGAGCTTGGGTGGGGCTTTAGAGCACTTTCCAAGCAAAAGCCACATCTGGCTCCAGCCAGCCCTACCTCCTTGTCACTGCCTACCCCCGCAATACCAGATAGCATTTCTTCTTTGGCCATGCTAAGATGACACAGGGACTGCTCAGCGACGAGTCACTCCCCTTCAGAGAGATGGGCCCCATCCCTGCCCTCTGCTGCACCATCTCTTGGTCATAGAAAGTTGAGAATCTTCCAAAAGTCCTGGGATTCATGAGTAGCATGGAGAAAGCCAACATGGAACCAGATCTTTGGTGCAGAGTCCAGGCAAGCAAATGATCTTTATCTGTTCTGTGATCCACCCAAGAGATTGTTTTGTTTTTGTTTTTACTCAGCTTGGCTGTGTGTCTATAATGACATGTGGAATCTGTGTTTCTCCTTTCATAGCTTTTAAACTATGTGTTCTCAAGGGTAAAGATAACATAGGTCTTATTCCCTACTGTTACAGGAATCAGCACATCAAAAGTCTTTAATGCAAATTTTATTAATTTTTTTTCAATAACAAGTAACAGATTACCAACCGAAACTACCTTAAACAATGTGCTTAACAATTTATTACCTTAAACATTTACTAGCCTCCACAACTAGAGCTCACAGCACATTTGATCCAGGCTCTGGCTGTTTCCTGCTATCCTCTCAGTTCTGCCCTGCTCAAATGTCGACTTTGCCCTCAGGCAGGCTTCCCTCTTGATAGCAAATGTCTAGGGTGGTTCTAAGTCTCAGATCTGCACATCACAATACTGGAAGCAAGAAAGATCACTTCTCAGCCATCAAATGGAAGCCTTCTCACCAACTCAGATTGGACCAACTTCAATCAGTCACTTTGGCCCAGAGTAATTCCAAGCCCTGGTTGGCTTAAGGCTGGGTCACTCCTCTTTCCTAAGATATGGATGCCATACTTCATTGGCTTAGGCCAATCAAGAAATGCCCCCCATCAAGATATGCAAATAGTGGGGAACTGTAGGGCACAGAACAAACCCCTGGAAACACAATCAGAAGATCCTGCAATATCTGTCTTTCCATGCCTTTCTATGCTAGCATCTCAGCTTGCAACATAACTTGCAGTGCCCTGGGACAGGAACCACCTTATGACCCCTATTCACCAACCCTAAGGTGACCACCAAGAAAGCAATTTTTATGTTTCCCCTGTTGCCATGACAGACCTTCAACCTGCCTGTCACCTTGACTATTTGTCTATCTATAACTACGTGTGTCATTTGTGTTTCTCCTTTCTAAACTGAGTGTTCTCAGAAAATAAGGATAACATAGACCTAAGAATAACACAGGTCTTATTCCCTACTATGTTACAGACTGGCAGGGATCATGTGAAGAGGGAGAACTAGGGCTCTGCTTCTGACCATTGTCCTCAGTAAAACAAATACCTGATGGCACCACACCTTTGCTTTATACCTTCCCTCCTGTAAACACCTGCTACAGCCTAGCCCGCTGCACAGTGGGCCCTGCCCATGGCTCCAGTCCCATTTCCAGACATTCCCCAGTCCTGGCGCTTCTCCTCCATAAACCCACCAGTTTTCTCTTGCCTCCAGGTCTAAGCACCTGCATCTCTCTCTTCCCGGAAAAATTTTTCCCATGCTTGCAACTCCAAACCCCAATTCCCTCATCTACAAAAGTGGGAAGGGGAATATAGTACCAGATGATTTTCAAGGTACTTTCCTGCTGCCACATGCCACAGTTTGTGATCCTGGCTTTCTGCACCTTTCTTGCCTGATGCCAGGGAAGATGAGTAGCAATCAGAGCCCAGCTAAGAGGTTCCCCACTATAGGCTAGAGAAACTTTCCCAGCCAAGGCCAGATGCCAAATCCAGATGCCACAGCTTGAAGAGAAGGAGCCTGGGAAGGATATAAAAGTTAGATTCATCTGACAGTGTCAGTAGAGGTAAAAGTGACAACAGCATGACCTGGAATAAACATGTGCCCCAAAGGTAATCTCTTTGCCCAACAAAGTCCTCACCCTGGGCCCCTTTTCTTGACATTCTTGCTCAAACTTCCCAGACAGTTCCAGCAGCCCCTTCCCTCAGCGAGTCCATGGTCCCTCCTGTGCATGCTCAGGCTCCCTATCCATCAGTCCAACAGCTTCTAACCAGGGGCTTAGGATTGTGAAAAGTGCCTCAGGCAACTCCTGCCCTGGAGAAAGTGGGCCACTGCAATGACATCACCCACATTGGGTGACTAGGAGGTAGGAAACTAGTCTGGAACTCTGAGCACCAGATTGCAAGCCCAGAGTTTACTCCAATATGCTTTCCAAACTGGGTTCAAATACTTCCTCCCCCCAGGAAGTCATCCTGCTGCTTCTAGACCCTCTCCTCTGCCAGCTGGTGTGGTAGACATCTGGCTCTTGCCCCCGCACCTTGAGACTCAGGTTTCATCTTGCTCACCTTCACATCCACCCACACAGACTCTACCTAAAGACAGACTCACAATAGGTGTGTGTTAAGTGGAATCAAACTGCCAATATACTGTGCTTAACACAAGTGTATCCTGTGGGGAGATGTGCCCTTTATCCAGTGGGCAGCCTGCTCTTCATGAAGGACAGGTCAGAGAGGCTGTGGTGCCCCCAGGGTGCCCCTACTCCAGCCATCTCTCACCTTCAGGATGTGAAGAAGCCAGAGAGATTCCTTCTTCTCTTTTACCCTCCCTCACCTTCCGCCCAGGGACGTTATGAGAATTAATGGGATAACAGATGAAGTGCCTCCAAGGAAACAGGCTACATAAATCCAAAGTGTTGTTATTAAATTCCAAATTTAGCCCTCGGGATTGGTGAGACATGACAGATCTGGGCTGGGAGCAATCCCAGCTGCATGGACAGGAAGTCCCTATAAAACCAGAAGCCATGACATGTAGGCTTTGGGGGCTAAAGGAGACTCTTCAAAACCCCCAGGTCTAATCCTCACCAAAGGCCCAAGAGGTTCAATGACAATCCCACCAAGGAAGCAGTTAGACTGTCCACCAGCAACAACAGGAAGCTCGCTGGTCCCAAGGTAGCCTCTGCCTTCTTTCATTAGCTCTGAGTTTTAAAAACATCCTCTTGTCTAGCCAAACCCATTCCGCAATGTCTTCCACACTCCAGGACAAATCCCACCCTTTTCCCACAGGACAGCCCTTGATAGAAGAAATATCCCCAGCCCCTGCAGGCAGGTCACACACATGCCATCAGAAGGCAGTCCCCGTCTAGATACCCTTTTCTAAACAGGCTCCTGTTCATGGCTTCCAGAAGTCATATAATTCCTAGTAGGTTGGGGTTCAGCCACTGAAGCAACGCTAACCTATGTTTAAGGCCCAGCTCTGCTGATTATTGAACAACTCTCTTCCATCTCTGCCAAAAGCTTAAATTCTAAGTTTCAGTTTGCTTATCTCTGAAATGGGGACATTCATGCCTACCTTGCAAAATTGTTGTGGAGAAAAGATATAATATATATAATGAGACAAGCACACTGAACAGTAGTTGCTCAACAAAAGGCAGGCATTATTGTTACATTTAAAGCCTTGTGGGAACCCTGGCAGTGATTTCCAAGGATAGGTAACCCAGGAAGGAGCAATAGAATCTACTGATTTTTTTCAACAAGATGTCAACCAGTATAAGGACAGACTAGTCCGTTCAACAAACAGTGGTAGGAAAAGTGGACATCCACGCACAAAAGAATAGTCAGACCCTTCTTTATACCACCTACCACAATCAACACAAAATGGGTCAGAGACTTAAATGTAAAAGCTAAAAGTATGAGACTCATTAAGGAAAACATAAGGATTATGCAATGGATTCCTTGATATAATAAGGAAAAATTAAGAAAAATAATTTGGAATCCATCAAAATTTTAAATATAGCTGGATGCAATGGTATACACCTGTAATCCCAGCGACACAGGAGGCTGAGTAGGAGGAGCACAGGTTCCAGGCCAATCTCAGCAACTTAGCAAGACTATTTCAAAATAAAAAATGAAGGGCTGAGAATGTAGCTCAATAATAAAGTATCCCTGAGTTCAATCACCAGTATGAAAAAAAAAAATTAACTTTTGCCTTTGAAAGGATGCCATCAGAAAAGTAAACAACTCACAGAATGGGTGGAAATATTTGCAAATCATATATCTGATAAGAGATTTGTATCTAAGACATGTAAATACTTACAAGTCAACAATAAAAAGACAGAACAACTCAGTTTTAAAATGGGCAAAGGAATCAAATATACATGTTTCTAAAGAACATGTGATCAGCCCAATAGCACATGAAAACATGCTCAAAACCATTAATTATCATGAAATGTAAATCATAAGGTGGCCTGCGGTATAGCTCAATGGCAGAGTGTGGTCCACAAGCACAAGGCCCTGGGTTCCATCCACAGCACCAAAAAAAAGGAAAAATGCAGCTTAGGCAGAGCACTAGTCCTGAGTTGGATCCTCAACATGCACACACATGTGCACGCACGCACACAAATCACAGATATTAACAGGTGTTGGAGAGGATAGAGAGAAATCATAATCTTCATATGTTGCAGGTAGAAAGATAAAGCTCATTCGTTGTGGAAAGATTTTCCACACAAATCCCAGCAAGGCAACCAGCACTGCCTGCCTTATGTTTCTGTTAGACACCACAGGTTTCCACAAAGTTCCCCCTTATGCTAATGAGACTTCTGTTCAAAGGGTCCCTCAGAAGCATTCATTCTCTTCCTCCTGCCATGGTGAAGATTCATGGTTGTCGCCACACTGGCCTGGGCTAGAGCCAGTCTACCCTGCCCCACCTCCCTTGAGTAGTGAGGTATGCCAAGAGGCCACGTCTGGTCCAATGGCACAAAAACAGAGATCAGACCTGTAGAGAGTGGTGGCCTCTTCCAGGCAGCAGGACTAGGGTGAGGCTCTCTTGGAGTCAAGAAAGCACCAGCCCTGCATGTGTGCCTTCGATGTTACATGCTGAGCACTCACTTTCCTCACCCAGTCCCAACACCATTGGCCCAACTCTGATTGGCATGTCCTACAGAACAGCACCCATACTGGACAAGGTAGCCAGGAGACAGAATGGTTGAGTTTACTGACACTAGTGAACAGCTGCATCCACCAGCCCTCAAGTCCCCTGGGCAGCCAAGGAGCTTCCTCTGTGAGCTGGGGGGAAGGGGCCTTCACTTGCAAGGGAGTTTATGCTGAGTTCTCTGCTCCCTGCAGTTGAAGACCTCCTATTCAACACCATTGAAGCTGATGACTAAGCCAGTTCAAGGAGCATTTGGGTGGATGTCAACTCTCAGCTTCCCAGGGGACACCTGTGTATTGGTGGCACAGTGAGCTAGATGGTATGGAAGAGGTCTCCCAGACAACACCGCAGGGCCTTGTAACCTTCAACCATAAATAGGCTGAGAGTGTGGCTCTGGGGTAGAGCACTTGCCCAGCATGCACAAGGCCTAAGGTTCCATCCCCACCACTGCAAATGTGTAAGGGCACACAAGGTAGGGGCGGGGGAATCACTGAGCAGCAATGGTTCACTTGCTGTCAGAAGTGTGCTCCAGGTGAAGAGGCCTGAAACCCAATCCTCTTTCTGCCATTAATGAGCTCCTGGACTCTGGGCAAGGCACCTAACCTGCCTCTGTGGCCTCATCTGTAAACAAAAAAATGCAGCCGTACCTACATGCTGCATGGAGGTGCCTGAGCAGCCAACGGGCATTTCTTTGCCTCTCCAAGGAGGCCTGATGGAAAGAGGCATCTTGTTTAACACATTTCCTCCAAAAAGGTGAGCAGCAGCTCAATGGCATTGCCTTTGGGTTAGGCACTTTCTAACCAAACTGAGTATCATGAGGCGCGGTGGAAGCCAGCAGAGGGCCAGGCCAGGCACTCTCTTGAATCCCCTCATGGCTCTGGATGCACACATCTACAGTGTTGAGAAAAGGCAATGAATGTCAGAGACCTACTGCCCAGGCAGAGTGGCTCCACTGGGTGAGAGGCCGCTGTAAAGGTAGGATGCCAATCCCTGGACTAATAAGGTGAACGCCGAAGCTCTCTGAGGAACACATTTTCAAAAGAAATATACACTGCAGCTGAGAGAACGTGGTATAAATCTTTCCTTCTTCCAAAGAACGCAGAACACAGATCTATAGAGGCAAATCCTGTATGTCTAAGGATCTGGACTTTTAAAAAAATTCAATTTGATAGGTTCCACCTTACTGCCTTGCAGCAAGTCCCTGGAAACGCTTACTTAAATGAATACAGGAGATGAATGTCATATAGCAGGGCTTACAGCTCCCTGCAGTCCCAGGCCTGAGAGTAGCACCAGTCTGCCTCTTCCCCAGGGCAGGATTTTAGGCAGGGAAAGAGCCTCGCCCCAGATCACAAGTGTAGTGGAGCAGGGCAAAGGCTGAAGACAGGTCTTGGACAGCAGTTAGGCCCCCACCCAAGCCTGTGGAAGAACAAGACAGAGGCACAGCCCTGTAGGGAGTTGAACACTAAACCAGAATCAGCTGCTGGGTTCTGGTGTTCTATCCCGCAAAGAAAATGCAAGCCACCTGGCTAGGCAGCTATAAAAGGGGAATGCTGTTTGCACAGGATCTGTGGAGACCTTGCCACATGGATGGATAGACATCGTTGTGCACCTGAGAACAGCAGAAAGCTTCCCTACCAGGGCCGAATCCTATAAACAAGATTACCACCCCCATTAGACCTTCTTGGAGAAGAAAGAGTGACCTCTCCAGTTGATCTGGCATCAGGCTTTCTTCACGCTTGCAGAAGGGTAGTGGCCTTGACAACAAAGCAGGCAGCCTCCAAGCCTGTGCCCACAGTGCCCCCTCGTGGGAGTCTGCAGGGGAACTTCTTTATTCTACCAAAGAAAAGGCCAGTGATGGGGCCTTTCTGGTCTCCACAGCTGTCTCCGACTCTGCAGTGTCCTCCCCTCCCTTTAGATCAGTGGTTAGAACTTTCAGCTACATCAGAATCACATGCAAGAGCTTGTTCAAGCACAGGTTGCTGGGCTTCTCCCTCCATTTCCAATTCAGTCAATCTGGGGTGGTGCCTGAGAAGGTGCATTTCTAACCAATTCCCAGGTGATGCTGTGCTGTACAGACCACATGTGGAAAACCATGACTTAACACAAATTCTAGCTCCTTGGTGAAATGTCAATCCCTCAGCTTTATCAGGGAATGTCAGAGCTATATAACTTTGACCAGGTCCTTTAACCTCTGAATCTCTATTTTCTCTTGTTAGATGGGGATAAGCCAGGCGCAGTGGTGCATGGCTGTAATCCCAGCGACTCAGGAGGCTGAGCCAGAATCACAAGTTCAAGGACAGCCTAGACAATTTAGCAAGACCCAACCTCAAAATAAAAAAAAGATTACGGATGATATAGCTCAGTGGTAAGGTGCCCCTGGGCTCAACCCCCAGTTGAGGTGGGGAAGGAGGTAGGTGGGAATAATAGCCTCCTCAATTTGTAGAAGGCTAATTCATGCAACAATTTAGCTCAATACTTGGAACATGGTATACACTAGTAAATGTTACACTCATTTGTATTAGCAGTAGTATTACCATTCATTTGCAAGCTTCTTGAGGACAGGGACACTGATCTACTAGAGACAGAATTCTCAGGGGAAAAATGAAACTAGGAGAAACTTTAGTCCAAATTTTAATGATTTTTTTAGTCCAAAATTTCCCAAACCCGTCTGCTCAGCATCATCACCAGGGAAGTTGTTAAATTTTGGTTACTAGGTTATTAGACCTAATAACCCCCAAACTGGGACAAGATACTCGGCATTTGTATTTTTAAGAAGTCCTCCTAGGTGCCAGGCTTGGGAGCTATTCACTGTGTGCCTGATGCAGACACAGTGAAATGGAAGACAAAGAGAAGTCCCCGTCTATTCATGGGCCCTTCTAGTTAGAGGCTGAGCGAGGAGCAGGAGCTGTTTCCTGATTCCTGGTCTTCATTTCCCAAGCTATAATGGATACCCTTTCACCTACTCCTATCCTGCACAAATCTCTCAGATATGCATGATTTTAAATGATCAAACAGTTGTAAGTATTTTGTGAAGAAACTCGGCACACTATTAAGACATCCAATCCACTGCTGAACATCTAACTCAACCAAAATATTGAAAAAAGTCCTTAGCCTGGCACACAAGGTCCTCCTTGATCTGTTCCCTGCTGCTCTCTCCAGTTTCATTTCTCACCAGGACCTCACCTATACCCTAACTCCCACCCAGCCTATGGACATTGGGATGGAGTTCTCACACCTGGCATACAGGAAGTTCAAGAGCAAACAGGCAAGGACAGATGAATAAACATGTGGAGGTACATTAACTCCCCAGACCCTGCTAGAGAGCTCTGGAACTCAGCAGAGCTCTCTGCTTTGCCAGCACAAATGAATCAAGTGTCATACTTGCTCTTGCAGTCAACCTGAAGTCTATTTTTGAAATGGAATTTCTCTACCAGAAATTGTGTAAAACTCTGCTGGAAGCCACCAAAGTCCCACAGGACCTTCCATCTCCATTCAGGAAGAAAATGCCCACCGGCACTCTGTTCCTGCCCTGTCTTCCCCTCTCCTCTCCCTGCAGAAATGGCTGGTCTCACTGCTGCCTGCTTGTTCCCATCTTTCATGGGCTCATAAGACTCCTGCTCCTGTCTAAATGAGATTGTCTCATACTGTTGGTTATTACTTCTCCCAGAAGCCTCCAGGACCCAGCATCCCTATGCTCGGCTCTGGATTCCTCTCATGTCACCATCCTGCACTTCTGCTACTCCTCAGTAGGAAAAACAAGCCAGGCCATGAGATCATTAAGTTGTTTAACCTCTCAGCTTTAAGGGCAAGGACAGTGTCCCTACATCCCAGAACAGGGACTGTGGTGCACACAACTCAGTACATGGGGAATTTGGTTGGCCATCTAATTCTTGTTCAACAGCTCCATAACAAACAGTACCATACTGAGCACATAGTATTTAGTAAGTCTTAAATACCATATTATGCTCAACAGAAAGCAGCAACTCAATATTTGGGTACCTGAATGAATAATCCAGAGAGCCAGGATTTGGTGTCACACAACTGCATTTCAACCCTAGCCCTACCACTTTGTGGCTGAAATCCTGGTTAACTGTCCAATCTCTCCAACATCCATCCAGTGAGACCTACCACCTGGGGCCATTACACAGATGAGACCACAGTTCATCTAGTCTAGAAGAGCATTTGCTTTATCCCCATGAAATATGGTACAAGATGCTGTCTTTTAAGTGCAGCAGTAAGTAATCAACTTGCCAGGAGAGAAAGGGCAGAGGATAGTTGAAAATGGTATGATCACTTATGCACATCCAACTACAAAGTGGTATCAAGGGGGCCAATGCTAGGGCAAACCAGAAGCAGCGCTCAAACATCCAGACACTGCAACTTCCGGAACCACCTTAGCTTCATTTCTTGCCACCCTTCAAAGACCCCAGGGCTGAGGCACCACTCATTACGCCATAGCTTCCCTTCAGTGCCAAGTGGAGGGAAGGGATGTGCTGTTTATACTGCTTACTAGTCAACTTTGCGTTCTTAGTCTCTTCCAAAGCCTGCCGACGGCAGACCAGAGTCTGGTTATTGTCGGGGACAACAAAGTGCTGACATCTCAGAATCTCCAAGTTCAATAGCACAATTGTCCACAATTTAAAGTGAGTTCCCATAATCGCTTGCTTCCTGTCAAACAGTTGCTTAGCCTTTTAATTTCAAAACTGTTCTCAGATACATTCTTTAATTCTCAAAAGAATCTGAGCTAGAGCTACCAAATAGGTACCTTTGGAAGCCCCCAACTTAAAATTAACTCAAGCCAGGCACAGTGGCACACACCTGTAATCCCAGCACTCTGGGAGGCTGAGAGGAGAATCTCAAGTTCAAAGCCAGCCTCAGCAATGGCGAGGCACTAAGCAACTTGGTGAGACCCTGTCTCTACATAAAACACAAAATAGGGCTGAGGATGTGGTTCAGCGGTCAAGTAGCCGAGTTCAATCCCCAGCACCAGAAAGAAAAAAGTTAACTCAAGCCCAGTACAGCTGTGCACGCCTATAATCCCAGCAATTTAGGAAGCTGAGACAGCAGGATCTCAAATTCAAAGCCAGCCTCAGCAACTTAGTGAGACCCTGTCTTAAAAAATAAAAAAGGACTAGGGATACAGCTCAGTGGTAAAGTGCCCCTGGGTCCAATCCTGTTTAAAAAAAAAAACAGGTTAACACCAAACAAGGTACCAAGTGACTTCCTGAGAAGTACCCAGATGGACAAAATGGCAGAATTGTGCAGAGGGGACACAGGATAAAGGGCAGTGGCACAGGTTGTAGTGGCCTGGGGAACAAATACCCATCCTGAGCCTCAGCCAAACCTGACTGCACCATCTTGACACAGGACCTGGGTCACACTGACTTGTGTTCAGAAAGCTGAAAATCTGGATCTCTACTTATGTTGTTCTGTTTCAGTGCTATCCACGTCCAAGAAAGCTCACAGGTCAAACAGCCAGTCTGAATTCTACATTGCTGGAATCCCAGTTCCAGAAATTTCTCTGGAAAAAATAAGCCCTTTAAAACTCAATGCCCTTATTCGAGAGACTCTGGCCTGTATGACAAGTGGTCTTCCTGAGCGGTCCCAACAGAAAGCCCTCCATGCCCATTTTCACTCTATCCAAGTTCCCTGTAGCTGTCTTCTTCACAGCTGGATACCCAACTCACCCTCACCCATTGCTTACGCCAGCCCTGCTCCTGAACCAGCCATGATGGGTCACCTCCCAGGCAGCCCCAAGGTACTCTCCTTGCAATATTCCCAAGGATATCATCCCATCACGCACCCACAGGCTAGCCAGCACTTACCTTCTCCATTCCTGCTCCCATCCTAGCTAACAGGAAACTGCATCTCCCATGGGAACCATTGCTTCCTCCAGGAAGGAATGGCCTCAATGAACTGCTCATTTAAAAATGCCAGTCATTAAGGCCTACTCAACACCCCTTAGCTGTGG
Organism: Geosciurus inauris; assembly: GCA_004024805.1. Lineage (NCBI taxonomy): Eukaryota > Metazoa > Chordata > Mammalia > Rodentia > Sciuridae > Geosciurus > Geosciurus inauris. The sequence continues at coordinate 78,918 of PVHX01000637.1, forward strand.
GAGAATTTGACGCTCAAAGGGATAAATGTAGTCCTATCAGCAGGCTCTGATCTCATTTCCTGGTCCTAGCATGATGGATTGCCTGAGAACCCACAGGTCCCACAAACCCAAGACTGCAGCCTCAGTCACAAATGGCACAACTCCAAGCATACTGGAGATACCAGGTTCAGCCCAACTCACATTAGTGTCCAGGCTCTCAACAGGCTCTCTCCAACACTCCACCCTTCCAACAACTCTTATAAAGCCCTGTTTCCATGAATATGCTTTCTCTTGGGTCTTCACCTTGCCTAATCACCTAGGTCTTGCCCACTGCTACCTGAAGCATTTACATGAGATTCCTAGTTAGGCCCATGTAAGGTAAAATATCAATGAATATGACCTCCCAGAAAAATAAGCATCCAAAACCCATAAATCACAAATGAACATCTCCCTGGCCCAAACATATAAGCCAACTCATAATCTCTATCCCCTAAAAAGGCATCCTCTCCCACCTGGTAATCCTAGAAACCCCACTCGATCCTGCCAATCTCCCAACCCCATGCAGCTGACCCATAACCCATGGTTCTGGCTTTGGTCTACCACGGAATTACACACCAGACCCAACATTCACTACAGCTGCCCTCAAATTCCCCACTCAAATCACTCACTCCATAAGCAATAAATACATGGCCTAGTTTAACTTCTATTGTGAACAGGAAATATTTAGTAAGAATTAAGTTGGGGTCTAGGAATATTTAAAAAAAGGGATTCAGATTTCAAGCACTTCTTTTATTTTGGTACCAGGGATTGAACCCAGGGGTGCTTAATCAAGCTACGTCCCCAGGCTTTTCTTTTTTTCTTAGTTTTAAGACAGACAGGGTCTTGCCAAGTTGCTGAGGCTAGCCTTAACTTGTGATCCTCCTCCCTCAACTCACTGTAATCCTAGTCGCCGGGATTACAGGCATGCTCCACCACACCCAGCATCAAGCACCTCTTTGACCAATACCACAATGAAGACAATACTGACATGACCACAGCAGACCGGTCCCACATATGCCCATGATACACACACTACACTCGTCATCCTCCTGCTGCTAGGAAGGACAAGCACCGCCCCATAGCACCCTGTTTTCACCAAATGCTTAATGAAACATGGACATAGGCAGAAATTTAAAGCTGCTTTTGTAACAATCCCCATTAAGCTTCAAATATATTTCAAATAACCAGACACATGAAAAGCTTTTACAGTTTATTAATCCTCATGAAAAATTCACACCATCACCGCAGATAGTCACTGCAGAATCCTTACTCCTTTGGCTGTGAAACAAGAAAAAGAAATTTAGTTAGCAGCTGCCCCAAAAGTTCTTAAAAATTAAAAGTTCAAAGTCTTTAAATTAACAACACTCATGCAGAACAAGTATTAGTAACCTAGAATAGTTGTTTGTGACATAGCATTATCAAAAAATAAAACATTCAAGTTAGGAATGAAGCAACCAAAAATGAGTTAAATATTACTGTTTTATAAACAAACCATGTCAGTTAGTGTTTTAAGAGGTTACAACTCTTCAGAGCATTTGCAAATCTACTCAGAAATTTATTTCACGTGATTCTTTACTCATCAGTAAACTAAGACGTCTAGTGAACTACGTTAAGAGTTTGAATGATACCTGTTATCCAATCTCCAGCTCACTGAATCAGTGGCAGGAAAGGGGAAAAGAGGAAAGAGAGGAAAGAAACAATTCATTAATGGTCCCTTTTTAAACTCTAAAATCATCTGCATTTAAGTACATGCAATCAGATACTTACATATAATCATTTTGTAACTGTATACAGAACAATTGTCTTTAGACACAACCACTAATTTTATTCCTCCCAATTCTGATTATTGTAGTTCTAATGTTAACAAGGTTAACATAACTTCACAATAAAGAGATCATTATTTCAACATGGTACCAAGTCCAGGCTGCCACTGCCAGTGTGTGGATGGAGTAAGTATACCTGAGCCGTGGTCCCTCTGCTCTGCCGAAGATCATGCTGGGCATTCTAACATCATCCACAGACCTGGGATTCAATAGACTAAAATCTAATTTAACTGCAATGGGTCTAAATGATCAGGCAAGGAGTTTTTCTTCTCTTGGTACTGCTTGTGATCCTCTTGCTTCAACCTCCCAAGTAGCTGGGAATACAGTTGTGCGCTACCACACCCAGCCAGCCAAGTCATATTAACGCTGTCTCAGTTCAATACTTTAAAAGACACCATTCAGCCATAAAAGTAGTACTAAGTAACACTGAAAAAGGCAGTTTATCTGAAGTAAAAATGTCACCATTGCTATTCAAATAAGACTACTTATGCTTCAGTTTAAAACAACTCTATTGCACCCGAAAGGCAAGAACAAATACCAATTCTAACTCTGAACAAAACTGAATAAAAAGAACATTACTATGTCTGACATTTTTAAAGAAAGTGTATAAGTACTCATTTATGCATTCATTTTCCAGCTGGCTTTTCAGAGCAGTGCCACTAAGAGCAGCAGTGCAATCTGAACAGGAATAGTGATGGATCAAGTCCCCAGAGAAAAGCCCCCACATGCAAGGGACCAAAGTCTGAGCATTAACTCCAAGGCTGAATGCAGAGGGGAAAAAAAGGTTGAGGACAAATTCTGACTGCCTTTTTGCAACTTCTATAACCAGATATGATCAACAGGGAGTATTGAGTACCACAGTTCATGGGCAATGCTGTTCATTACTAAGTCCATAATGCTGGGAAGTCAGTGACTATAGTCCCTGGCAGGCAAAACAAGGTTTCCAGTCTTGCCTAGCAGGGAGTTTCAGACGCAGTAGCCATCATTTCAAAGCCATACTACCCCCCACCCTATACTTACCTGCTTCATGTTACAAAATTTAGGCTGTTCAAATGTGTCTGAAATGGAGTAGTGGACCATTCTGACCAATGTTTGTGGGAAAAGTGTTATCAGACTTTGATGTGAATATAGTTATATCTCAGAAAGTTTTGTATTTGAAAGGAACAACACCAGATAGAAAGCAATGGAAATGGTAAACGGTGGCTTTGAGTGACTGCTATCAGGCTTTGTCAGATTCCACAGACCAACCAAAGAATCCACTGGTCTCATAGCTCCAGAAGGGAAAGCCCCAGATGAGGGCCTTTCCCAAGCCATGCTAACTGAAGCCACTTCCTGAATATGTAACTCTATGGGACAGAGCATTTCTCAAGTACAAGTTAAAAGGACCTCACTGGACAGGGCACCTACCTTCCACCAGTAAGTCACTTTACCACATAACATGCACTTTTGAGTTTCTAAAATAAACATTAATTAGATTTTCCCCCTTACTATCTCAAAACAAAGCACTGGCATTATTATAGACTATACTATAAAACTGTCACCCAAAAGCCAACATGCAAAGCATCAAAGCAAACTCAGTGAAGGTGATGCATCCCCACACCGTGCTCAAAATCTCAGTACCTGCTAGACACTTCATTTCTGATGAACAAGAAATCCAAGAAAGTAGAGGGAAAAGGCGAAAAAAAAAAAAAAGTTCACAGAACACTTGATTATTTAATAACCCAACACCTTAATTCCAATTGACTATTTACAACTAGATAGCAAAGCTGGTAAAAAGCTGCTAACATTAAAAATCACTCAGTTCTTGGCTAACTGGAGAGGAAACCATTCCTGAGATCCAGGATCCCTTTCCAGCATGCCAGGAATACAGGGGCCACATTGTTCCAACTGTTTATTAAACCAGTGTCCTTGTTGAGAAACTAAGTTAAATTGCACAGAATAAGATCTGCTTCCTCTCTGAACAGTTCAAACAAATCGGCGGTAAAAGAGAAACTCCATGATAGGGCTTGAAAGGTGCCTATCAGGATCACTGGACCAATGTGGCCCTTATTATTCTAATCTATATGAGCTGACAGGGGCTAGGGGCCAAGCTATGCTACTAAAGGATTAAAATATTACTATGATAGAGAGCATCTCAAAACACATTACCTTCTGTAGTCCAGAAGACGACGAAAAAGAAGAACATTAAGAAAGATTATTAAGAAAACAAAATCCCTCCTTTCTAGAATCTTAAAACCTACAGCTGATATTTTTTTTTCCTGGAACTATACCTTTTTGCCAGCACCAACATTTGCCTTCGCAGTCCCTCTGACTTTCTTCATTCTGTTCTTGCGTTCTTTTCGCTGTTTTCTTGAGGTCTTTTTCTTTTCATACAGACCGTGCTAAAGGAGAAAGGAGTACATCTAGTTAAATTGTTAGCATTAACTCTTATCTACTAGTCTTGTATGGAAATCAACTAGGTCAGAGGTTATGAAATTCATCTTTCCAAACCTTATTCTTTTTGCACTACCAAGACACTTCCCAACTGGCTTCCTTTTCAGCCATTTCAATCCCTATTTCTGAGTACCACAAAGCTTTTTTTTTTCCGCCCAGAGCTCTATCCTCCCTACCATGGAGATTCCAACCTTCTCATCTTCACTCTGGCCATCTTTCACTTGCTGTTTCCACTGCCTAAAGAATGTTTCCAAATTTTCACAAAGCTTTTAGTGTCAAGTCACCTCAATAAGGCCTTCCCAGAACACCCTATTAAAAACTGTGCAGTATCTGTATACCATACATCACAATTTCCCTCCCAGATATATGGGAGGATTTATCTGGTAACAGGAAGTAAAATAGCCTAAAAAGGTACCGACAAAAAAAGAAACATGAAGCCGGGTGCGGTGGCACAAGCCTGTAATCCCAGCACTTAGGGAGGCTGAGACAGGAGAATCGCGAGATCAAAGCCAGCCTCAGCAACGGCAAGGCGCTAAGCAACTCAGTGAGACCCTGTCTCTACATGAAACACAAAATAGGGCTGGGGATGTGGCTCAGTGGTCGAGTGCCCCTAAGTTCAATCCCCAGTACCAAAAAAAAAAGAAAGAAACATGAGGTAATGTCTCTTTACCAGACTGTAAACCAGGTGGTTTGTCCAGTTCACTGCTGGTAGTGCACGGTATTCAGTGAATGATGAAAAAACTTTTCATGGTTCCTGGCTACTGTTGAATCCAAACTCAACACTGATATCAAAAGACCCCACAGAATTTGGTTCCAGGCTACCATTCCAAACCCATCCCTCTACTTACCATTAGCCCAGCTCCATGAGCACTATTTTACCTGCCTTTCTTCTCAAGTGTCAGACTCCAAATCTGAACCCCTACACTCTGTACATTAACTAGAACCTTTTCTCTTAACCCTTTTAGAGATCTTAAAACAGACGTTCCTTCTCAGACTGCATGGGCTTGCTCCTTCTACTACACCCACAACACAATGCTATTGAAAACCTAAGTGTTCAATAGCTGTCGAACAAACAAGACACCTACTCTTGCCAGTCTATGTTTGGGCTCATTTTTCTTTGCATAATCCAAGGAATCATAAATCATGCCAAAGCCAGTTGTCTTGCCACCTCCAAAATGGGTTCTGAAGCCAAACACAAAGATGACATCTGGTGTGGTCTTGTACATTTTGGCTAATTTTTCTCGAATTTCTGTCTTAGGTACTGTTGCTTTCCCAGGATGAAGAACATCAATGACCTAAAACATGATACTGAGTTAGCATTTATCATAATTAATTAAATATATCTTTAAAGAACAATTAGCCAAAATTTTATGTGCCCTTCCTTACCATTTGTTTTCTCTGAAGTAGTCGGTTAGTCATGAACTTCCTGGTCCGAATAGTTACTGTGTCATTCTGAAAACACAACACACAAGTTAACAGAATTACAACTTTTTCTTGACATTGTTATTTTCCAGTATCTAGAACTATACTAATTTGGTAGCAACAAGCCCTGGGGCTAAGCATTCACAATCAAATAATATTTAAGACAATTCCTTAGTTCCAGTACTGCAAATGTTCCAAAGCCACATGAACAGTGGCAGGAAAGTTACAATTAAAAAAAAAAAAAAAAAAAAAAAAAAGCAAATTAGCATCTCCACCCAATGTGACATAGTGCTGGACTCACGGGGCACATATAACCTACACAAAAATTATCAACAAAAGGTACTCCACGGTTTTCTGTCAATCTTAAGTTTTATACCACTTTCAAAGTTGGGGATATCAATGTGAAGCAGTTTCTCAACCTCAGCACTATCAATTCTTTGGTCAGCATAAGTCTTTGTGGACTGTCCTGTATATCAAGATAAGAATGCCTGGCCTCTCATCATTAGAGATCCCTTTAAGCTAGCCCCCCCCCAATCAAAAATGTTCTACCCAGACTTTGTCAGCTGTTTCCTCAATTAGGAGCAAAACATCCCTCAGATGAAAATCCCTTCTTTAGTGCATCACAAAACCCCATTTACAACATCCTGAACAAATGATACAAAGTGGTCCACACACTAACTGCATGCTATCTTCCCTTCTGGAGAGGCAACAGAGCTCATAAAGAAACCATATTCCTTTCTGAAAGACAGCTCTTATACTTAGTAAATAATTGCCAAGGAACGCAGACATTCAGCAAGATTAAACATTCAGCTGACTGAAAGTTAACAATTCTACCAAAAAGGGGAGTTCTTCCTGGGCAGCAATTCACTTTCCACTTCAGTTTGATAAACGACACTAAAATTCATTTCAATGGTATTTGATTCTGGGGGGGGGAGGGGCTTCCAGGTGGAGCTAAAAATCAGGTGCTGGGCCTTTAACGATGGAGGTAACTAGTGGAGACTTTGGGCAAGCCCACCTTTTTTGGTGGCATTCCTTTCCAATGCCTCAGTTTCCCTATCAAGAAACAGGAGGATCCATTCGGCCGACAAAGTTTTCTATTTTACACGTAGAAACGGTTTCGACTCGCCCAGGAGCCGGCAGCACCTTCTTCTCCTTGCAGGCAGACACCACCTGTAAGCTGCCTATCCCGATTCGGGACTCAAGGTGGCGAGACGTTCCTCCTAGAGTCTACTCCCCACCCATCCGTTGTGCTCGAGGACCACCAGCACAGCGGTGGCTTCCGCAGTCCCCAGGCCGCGCAGCCCTAAGCCCGGCATATCCTGGACAGCAGCACAGCCTGCCAGCCAGCCAGCCCGACTCCGCGCCACAGCTCCGGGGCAGTCGGTCTCCATAAGACACTACCAGAGAAGAGCAGCAGGGCTTCGAGATGCTGTAGCTCCCACCGCAGGACTGGGGGACGAAGGATGGCTCAGATTTGAGGTGGATGACGGCACAAGTCTGGGGAGACTCACCATGATGGCGACAGATCCTCAGAAATCCAAGGAGGAAAAGAGAACCACTTTCCGCCGGCCAATCATATCAACGTGCATGGAAGGACCCCGGACGGTGCCGGCGTGGAGGCGTGGCCAGGGTCACGGGGCCGACTGCTTCAATGCCTGTTTGAAATTGCTTAAAGCTCCGCCTTGCTGACCTTTGGCCACACCTCTAGGCTTCTGGACTGGCCAATCCAAAGGCAGAGCAACTCCATCCGATAGGTTCACGCAAACATGTGTTCCGTTTCAGTTCAATTCGTTTTGTTGAAAGAGTCTCCCCAAGCCTAATTAATTAAGTTTTAAATTGCTTCCATACGAGTTGGAGGAGGGTAAACCTGAAAGGCATCTTAGAAGACCCTCCGGGAAGCTCTTCATTTTACAGCTAAGGAAACAGCAGAAACCTTGACTCAAAATCTTTGTTAGTACACAACACAACGTTTTATTATAACTAAGAATTATTTTTTGAGAATTTTATGGAAATTCTCTGATTAAATGTTTTGGTTTTTTTTAATTCTTTGTCCTTTTCCTGCAACCTAGTCCTTGCACGGACTGAGCTTTCGATAAGTATGTGCTTGATCCAGAAATTTGTTCTGCTTAAAGTGTAACTAACAGATGGGTAAAGAGGAAGAATCTAAGTGTGCGCGTTCCAAGGAAACATTAGGAAGAGTTTCTTAAAGGTTGGTTTGGGCAAGAGTTCAGGTTTCGAAGGCAGTTTTTCTATATTCTTTGAAACAGTAAAATTGGTTAATACTCACTGAGTGATCACGATGTTTCTACATTCTAATTATTTAACCTTTATTTTTCCACTTGACCTCACTAACCCTTAGTAAATAAGGTACTCACCCTTTTTATAGATGGGGAAACTGGGACACAATGAAGTTAAGATCACACAACTCTTAAAAGATGGTACCTAGATGTCCATGGTGGCACTGTGAATCCAGGACCTTTGCTCTTAATCTCTAAATGATAAAGTCACTCATTACCCAAAGCTTGTTGGTATAGTTGTCCCTTGATATCCTTGGGGAGATTCCATGACCTTCTTCCTCTATTCTCCTTGGATACCAAAATTATGGATGCTCAAGTCTCTTATATTAAAAAGTGGCATAGTATATGCATTAACATATAAACCATGCACATCCTCCAAATGTACAGTTTTTGTTAGTTTTTTTTAATTTTTTTTTTTAGTTGTTGATTGACCTTTATTTATTCATTTGTTTATATGTGGTGCTGAGGATGGAACCCAGTGCCTCCCACATGCCAGGCAAGTGCTCTACCACTGAGCCACAACCTCAGCCCCCAGTTTTTGTTAGTTTTAAGACAAGGTGTCACTGTGTTGCCCAGGCTGGCCTGGAACTCCTGGGCTCAGAGAATTCTCCGTCCTGGGTCTCTGGAGTAGCTAGGACTGCAGGGATGTACAAGTACACCTGACTTCCCTTTGCTTTATTTATTCATTTATTGATTTATTTTTGTGATGCTGGGGATGGAACCCAGGGCCTTGTGCATTCTAGGACCTCCCAACTTTTTTATGTGCAGATAATTCTTTCTTTCTTTCTTTTTTCTCTTTTCTCTCTTCTCTCCTCTTTCTTTATTGGTACTGGGAATTGAAACACAGAGCCACATCCCAGGCCTTTTTTGTATTTTATTTAGAGACAGGGTCTCACTGAGTTGCTTAGGGCTTCGCTATATTGTGGAGCTGGCTTTGAACTCAGGATTCTTCTGCCTGAGCTTCCCCAGCTGCGGGGATTACATGCACGTACCACTGCGTCCAGCTGTGCAGACAATTATTTAAATCATCTCTAGGTTACCTTTAATACCCACTACAATGTGAACTCTTATTAAATAGTTGTTTTGTTGTATTGTTTAATGAATAGCGATAAGAAAAAATTCTGTACATGTTTAGTATGCATTTTTTTCTGAATATTTTCAATCTGCCATTGGTTGAGTTTACCACAGATGTGGAACCCAAGGATACATTTTGTCAATGTTACTCCAAAGATATATTGGGTGCTTGCCTACTGAAATAGGTTAAAAAATCATGATTTGCTTTTTTTTTTTAATATTTTTTGGTTGTAGATGGACACAATATCTTTATTTTATTTATTTTTATGTGGTGCTGAGGATCCAACCCAGTGCCTCATGCATGTGAGGCAAGCGCTTTACCACCGAGCCACAATCCCAGCCCCCCTGATTTGCTTTTTATCTGTGACAGTTGAGTTTTACTAGTGAGGCCCTATGGCATCTAGAAATTAAAAGGACATCCCTTCTTCAAATATAGAGGTGTTGCATTCTGTTTAGTTTCTCACAAATAGTAAGGAATTGGTTCTAGGTTCTATACTGACAAGCTCTGGTGGTGTGATTTCCTTGTCTGTCTCCTGAACTAAGATATCACAATTGGCTCACCTTCCACAGGTTGTCACAGACTATAGACAAGCAATTGCTTTTTTTAATATATAAATGATCTTTACTTCCCCTTCTCCTCATGTTTCCCTCACTCACCATGGAGCAGTTTTCCCTCAAAAACTGCCGGATTTTATCCAGACGTAGTGATGCATGCCTGTGATCCCAGCAGCTCTGGAGGCTGAGACAGGAGGACTACAAATTGGAGGCTAGCCTCAGCAATTTAGAAAGACCGTTTCTCAAAAATAAAAAAGAGATAGAGTTTTAACTCAATTGTAGGAAATTTGCCTAGCATGTGCTAGGGTTCCATCCTCAGTATCTCGAAAAAAAATTGTATATCGCATGTGTCGGTAGGCCTGGATGGATGAACCTGAAATAGATTTTTTTACATAGCTACGAAATCTTGGTGCATTTTGAAGGAGGGGCCGCAAGGTGGCGGTGTAGGAAGCGAGTAAAAAGCGGTGTGTAAGAGGCCTATCTTGACAGACACGCGGCGGAAAAGGAAGTGAGCACGTGGGACTCTGTACGGTGGCCGAGGAGTGACACGGTTGTTTTAGCTCTGTGTTGAGCAGCACTCGGGGAGGTGCAAGGAGCATCCTTGCTCTGGTCCGAGTCCGGAGGAGAGCTCCCGAACTGCCGGCACCATGGTGAAGGAACAGTTCCGGGAGACAGATGTGGCGAAGAAAATGTAAGATGGAATAAAAAAGGGCAAAAGGCGGAGGAATGAGGGGCAGAGGGGGCCGAGGTTAGGGATCCCTGATCTCGAAGGGTCACAGGTGAGGGTCTCGGGGGAGGACAGCCAGAAGGGAGCACGTGTGACCAAAGCTCCGAAGTACCAGGGAGGGTCAAAGAGCTCTGGACAGGCCAAGGGAATTTCAGCACTTAGGGGTCCCTGAACTTGGGCGGAGAAGGCAGATGGCCTCAGCCTGGGCGAAGGGGACAACCTGGGCCCAAGCGCGAGTCTCCTGGAGTCATACGATGACACCTCCCCCCGCCTTTTCCCCCCCACTATCGAAATCTTTCCCCAGCTGTAGCGAGGGGAGCAGTCCCGTGCGGGGACTGTCTAATGTGAGTTTTGCCGCAGAGTGCATGACAAGGAGGCGGTATTTGCTGACCCAAAGGATAGAGCTGCCAGCTAGAAAGCTGTTATCACAGGCAGATGCGTGACAGCCTCAACAATGAAGCCACTAAATGAAGCTCTCCTTCAGAGCTTATTTATTCAGCAATGGCCCCTGATTAGAGTTCTCAGTTTAAACGTGAATTCATCATTTTTGCAGCAGATACTGAGGAGGATATTGTGTGCTAGGTCCAGTGTTGAGTGTTAGAGATAAGGCATGATCAGAGCTGGGTGCAGTGGTGCACGCCTGTAAACTCAGCAACTGTGGAGGCTGAGGCAAGAGTATTCCAAGTTCAAGATCAATTCCAGCAATTTAGCAAGACCCTAAGCAACTAAATGAGATCCTGTCTCAAATAAAAAGGACTGAGATGTAGCTCAGTGACATGTCTGGGCTCAATCCCCAGTACCAAACAAAAAAGAAAGAAAAGAAAAAAGATAGGATATGAATGTGACTCTTGTTGTCTAGCCTAGTTGGAGAAAGTAGACAGGTCAGGGTAGGCAGAGGGGGTTTTGAGAGCACATAATCGGTCTGAGTCTGGCAGAAAAAGGCAGACCAAACAGTCTTCTCCAAGGAGCATACTGGAGAGAAGGAAGGTGGGTAATGAGAATGAAGCAGGAGACTTGAAGCTGTGTGAAGAAGTCACCTTGCAGGCAATGAGGAACTTTTGAAGGGCTTTAAACAGGGGATAAGTGTTCTGCTTCTGGAAGACTTCTTTTGATTCATCAAGGAAAGAATTAAGGAAGGCGTATCTCAGAAGCCATAGCATGGATCCAGGCAGGGGATGATGGCCTACACTAATGGGGGAAAGTTGTTGGGAGGAAGTGGACTTATGAAAGGCTTGGAGTGTAAAATGGAAAAGATTGGTACCGATGAAGGTAAGGGAGAAAAGATGTTGCTGGCGCAGTGTGTGGATCATTGCCATTAATGGGAACAGGTATCTTACCTGGGTGACCTCTCAGTTTGATCTCTCTGTATCCAGCCTGGCCCCTGGCACCCACCCAACACCAACTCCTGTTCAAATAGAATACATTCTCACAAGACAGCCAAAATGATTCTGTTCAAATGCAATTTAGGTCTGTGTCACTCTGAGCTTAAAACCCTCTAGCAGCTTTCCGTTTCACTACCATTTAAATTATCTCCCAGAGTTCCCCATGCTTCAGCCCCTGTACTCACTGACTTCATTTTGTACCATTATCTTTCTATGCTCCACCTTCTACTCTCATTTGGTTCCTTGAAAATGTCAAGCTTGTGCCAGCCCTGGGACCTACTGCTGACATTCACTCTACTTCAAATGTTCATCCTCCTGATCTTACAAGTGGCTCCATATTTAGAATTTAGCTGAAATGTCAGTTTTATAAGGGGCTTTCTAGCATACAACATAAAGTAGTCTCCTCAGACTCTACCACTTCACATTAATTCTCTGAATCTATTCACTTTTATATACAGTCGTTCCTTCATAAGGTATTAGTTTCAGGACATCCCCACCCCACCATGAGCACTCAAATCTGAGCATGCTTGAGTCCCTTATTTGAAATGGAGTGGTATTTGCATATAATATACACACATGCTCTTATAAACTTGAAGTCATCTCTAGATTACTTACAATACCTAATGCCATGTAAATGCTATATATGTTACATTGTTTAGGGAATAACGACAAGAGGGTACAAGTACCATGTTCAGTGTGGATTCACCAGTATTTTCTGTTCAGCTTGGTTGGTTGAATCCATGGATGCAGAACCCATAGCTGTAGAGGCTGACTGTATCTATTTATTTATTTATTTATTTATTTTAATATTTTTTTAATTGTAGATGGACACAATGTCTTTATTTTATTGCCTTGTATGTGGTGCTGAGGATCGAACCCAGGGCCTCCCACATGCGAGGCAAGCGCTCTACCGCTGAGCTACAATCCCAGTCCTTTATCTATTTATTATTTGTCTTCACCACCCTGAACTGTGAACTTTTTTGTCTTATCTAATCTGAATCTTCAGCACCTAGAGTAATGTCTGGCCCATAGCAAAAACCCAGTTTATTGGAAGAATGAATTAAGGGGAAAATGGGACAGTATTAAGGCCTATTTTAGATATGTCAAATTTGAGATGCCTGTGGGATATCCAAGTGAAAATGTCCAGAATAGATGTCTTGTACAGGTGTCCAAATGAATAGCAGTGACTGACCTACAGAGATTTGACAGACGTTGATACATAGCCAAGTTCCATAATCACTTAGGGAGAATGTATAGAATGAAAAGAAGATAAGCATTGTAATCCTTGGTAGGGTGGGGCACTAAAAGAAGGCATAATCAGACAGGAGAAAAGCTCAGAGTATGGTGTTCCAAGAAACCAGAGAAGGAAGGACTTCAAAATTGGGTGGGGGAAGGGAGATGGACTGCTAATGCTACAAAGCAGTATAATGAAGAAGGTCTTGGTAGATTTAGCAGCGAGCAGGTCACCTCCGTGACCTTGATGAGAACCATGCATTTGATAGGGAGGGTAGAAACAGTATGGTAGGGTGAAGGGATGTTTTGAAGAAATAAAAGGAAAAGTTTGAATATATTTAATGTTGATGAGGAAGAGTCTAAAAAGAGATTTGGAAGGACAGGTTGGTTACAGTGTGCTGCATGATCACAATTTTAGGTTACAAGCTTTGATGTAGTAACTCCCATTTCTTTTCATTCCAGAAGCCACATCTGTTTTGGAATGAAGTCACCTGAGGAGATGCGCCAGCAGGCACACATCCAGGTTGTGAGTAAGAACCTGTACAGCCAAGACAACAACCATGCCCCCTTACTGTATGGGGTGCTTGACCATAGGATGGTAAGGTTCCTTCCCTCCAAGTGCCTGAATCTTGACCTACTGAGAAATCTGTTGACTTGTAAGATTGGAACAAGCCAGGGCTTCTTTCCTTCCTGGTCCCCCCTGCACATCTGAGACACAGTTTGGGCCTCCAGCTGTCAGTCAGCCGGATGTGAATACACTGTAGTTTCCCACTTGGTTCAGATGCTGACTTACCCACCATACATGAAGACGGAGCCCCCATCCTATCCAGTGGTCTGTGTTGATTGTTGGCTATTTTCTTCCAAAGGGCACCAGTGAGAAGGACCGTCCTTGTGAAACCTGTGGAAAAAACTTAGCTGACTGTCTAGGCCACTATGGTTACATCGACCTGGAGTTGCCATGTTTTCATGTGGGGTACTTCAGAGCTGTCATAGGCATCTTACAGGTAAGCACAGAGGTCCTAATTTCCAATAAAAAAGTTCTAGAGTGATTGGTCAGGGTCAGTGGAGTGAACCTTGAAACTATGAACAATGAGGGATGCATCCAGGTAATTTTTATACTAATTACATCATATTTTCATCTTGCACTACATTAAATTCCTTAAGGGTTTTTTATTCCTCTTGGGAAGGTGGTAACTATATGTTACAAAAAATACCAAGCCAGGCACGGTGGCACAAGCCTGTAATCCCAGCACTTAGGGAGGCTGAGACAGGAGGATCGTGAGCTCAAAGCCAGCCTCAGCAACGGCGAGGCACTAAGCAACTCAGTGAGACCCTGTCTCTACATAAACCACAAAATAGGGCTGGGGATGTGGCTCAGTGATCAAGTGCCCCTGAGTTCAATCCCTGGTGCAAAAAAAAAAAAAAAAAAATACCAATAATAATAATCTAAGTAATACAGAGCAGCACAAAGAAAAAGAAGTTAGCAGAAACCTTACCACCTTACCATGAGTCCTGCTAACATTTTGGGAACACAGTCTGCCTCTCTCTGCAGGTCTGTGTACATGGTTACCAGTTCCATCTAGAGGACAAGAGAATGGCATTTTATAAAAGGAAGAATTCATTTTCTCTTAGCCTTTTATCTTTTCTGCTTAATTTTTAAAAGATGATCTGCAAAACCTGCTGCCATATCATGCTGTCCCAGGAGGAGAAGCAGCAGTTTCTGGATTACCTAAAGAGGCCTGGCCTGACCTACCTTCAGAAGCGAGGCCTCAAGAAGAAAATTTCTGACAAGTGTCGGAAGAAAAGCATTTGCCACCACTGTGGTGCCTTTAATGGTGAGTGGAATACACAAGACGCTCAGTGACGGCCCTTTTTATTCACTCTCTTTATCTTACTAGCTTTGTGTAATGTTTTGGTGTCAGTTTTTTCCCTTTTAAATTAGGCTCAGGAGCCTGGTATACTATTAAGAATTACATTTCTCACTTTTCATTGCTATAGCAATTTCAGTCATTTCATTAACCAGGCTCTAACCTCTGGCCAGCCTGAAAACTTATTTTTTTATCTTTGATAAATGAGTGAACTTTTATAGGTACTGTAAAGAAGTGTGGCTTACTGAAGATAATTCATGAGAAATACAAGACCAACAAAAAAGTGGTGGATCCTATTGTATCAAGTTTCCTTCAGTCCTTTGAAACAGCCATTGAGCATAACAAAGAAGTCGAGCCACTGCTGGGAAGGGCACAGGTGAGCCTGAAAATGCATGCTGGCCTCCAGCCTGCCCTCCCTATGTCACACTCCTCCCTCTCCCACCTCCCCCCACCCTCCATATACCCACTTTCTGTCAAAAGAAATGAGAAATCTAATTAAGTTCCCCAGGAACAATCACGTGACTGGTGGTTATCTGACACTGAATTTGTATGAACTGGCCCTTGTAGCCTCACTTGTTTTTGCTTTTTCTTTAGTTTTTTCTTTAGTTTTTTGATAATAAATAAATTTTAATTATTTAATTTTTATTATAAAATCTTTAAAAACCATAGCTATATGGGGCATAAATACAGAGACTCTGCTCCTCCCATGGATGAAGAAGTACAGGAAAATCACATGCAGGCTGGGCATGGTGGCCTTCCTGTGCTGCTCGCCAGCAGCTCCTGGTTTCCTGGTTTCCTTTTCCTGATGCAGAGCAGTATCTTTTGTGTGCCTCTTGGGAGGCTGTTGCCGCATCCCTCTTTTTTTTGCTTTTTTGTTCTTTGTAATACTTAGGATTGAATCTGGGGGTGCTCTGCCACTGAACTACACCTCAGCCCTTTTTATTTTTTTATTTTGAGACAGAGTCTCACAAAGTTGCTCAGGCTGGCCTCGAACTTGCATTCCTACTACTTTAGCCTCTTAAATCAGTAGGATTACAGGTGCTTGCCACTGTACTCAGCTGCCACATCACTCTCGAGTGACTGCTCTTAGTAAGAAGGGATTTCCAAACTTGCCATTTCTTATGCCTTTCAGTTCCATGATGTTCATAATCTCTTATCTGGTACTGTCTGGTACTCCAGGTGAGGTCTGGCCTTTGTCCCATTCTTAAAGTTCTGTTAATTTCCTACTTGACTGCCCCAGGTGGTAATGAATGTCTGTGGCTGGGGAACAGGGAAGCTAAGGAAGGGAATTCCACTTTGGGCGGGGGCCTGGGCAAAAGACCTGTTGGGATTCTTCCCTTCTCACCGGCTACACTCTGCTGTCATACAGAGTAGGACCGCCCACCTTTCTCTTGTTACCATCCTAATGTCAGTAGCTACTCCGATTTCTTTGTTCTCCTGTCATTAAATATAACAATTCTACTTGTAACATATACTCTCAGCCACTCAATTTTAAGTATCCCCCCCAAAATTCATTTATTTTAATGTAGAAATTTTTAGAAATCTTTTTTTTTTTTTTGATACTAGGGATTAAACATTGAACCCAGGGATGCTTTTACCACTGAAGTACATCCCAGCCCTTTTTTTTTTCCGGTACTAGGGATTGACCTCGGGGGTACTCAACCACTAGCCATATCCCCAGTCCTATTTTGTGTTTTATGTAGACAGGCTCTCACTGAGTTGCTTAGCACCTTGCCATTGCTAAGGATGGCTTTGAACTCGCGATTCTCCTGTCCCAGCCTCTAAGTGCTAGGATTACAGGCGTGCACATCCCAGCCCCCTTTTTTTTTCCAGCCCTTCTTATTTTTAATTTTCAGACAGGGTTTTGCTAATTGCTGAAGGTCTCACTAAGATGATTAGTCTGGCCTCAAGCTTGTGATCCTCCTACTTGCTTCAGCCTCCCTAGTCACTGGGAATGTAGGCCTGCACCTCCACACCCCTCCAGAAAATGTAATGAGTAGACAACAAGACACAGGGTCTCTGATGATCTGCATAGTTCCTATGAGTAAGTTTTTAACAGCGTAGTGCTTTTATTAATGAAGTTAATTCAAAGGCAATTTAATCTCATTTTAAAACTTTTAAGTATCAAAACACAAAGAAAAATATTATAATTCCACTCAAAGACACCTGTTAACAACTCAACACCTCAATAATTGCTTCTATTTCCTCATCTCTGCAAAGTTGTACATTTTTCTTTAAAATGAGACCACACATACACATGCTTATTTCATTTGCCAATATTTAATGAACTTTTTTTCATGTCAATAACTACATTTCTGTGGTGTCATTTTGTTTTATTTTGTTTTCTTTCTTTTAAGGTATTGAGGATTGAACACAGAGGCATTTTACCACATAGATATACCCCCAGCCCTTTTTATATTGGGACAGGATCTCAGTAAGTTGCTGAGGCTGGCCTCAAACTTGTGATCCTACTATTTCAGCCTCCAGAATCACTGGAATTATAATCATGAACTATTGCCTATAATCATCTTTTTCATAGTTTTCCATATGGGAATATACTGAGGTCTTATCTAGCCAGTAATCTGTCAGGCTCTTTGCAGCTTTTCACACATAAAAACAGATTTTAGCCAGGCATAGTGGTACACATCTATAATCCCAGCTACTTCAGGAGACTGAGGCAAGAAGATCAAAATAAAAAAAGGATTGGAGATGGAACTCAAAGGTGAAATGCTCCTGGGTTCAATTGCAAGTATAAAATCTAAGTAAAATAAAATAATAGGACTGGGAAAGAAACTCTGATAGAATGCATGCCTAGCATGTGAGAGGAGGCTCTGGGTTCAATCCCCAGTACTGCCCAAAAAAAAACCACACAAAAAAACCAGCTTTAAGAATGTTGAATCTTCATGTTCATTTCTGAAATTATAACCTAGGCCATAATTATGAGGAAAGTAATAGTTGGCTTAAATAATTGGAATAGGGGGCCTGCTCATTTTTAAGACTCTTACATCTTAGCCATGTCAACAGAAATTTCTGATATACGCTTACCCTAAATTAAGTGGTGAACAGGTTAGAAAGCTTAGAGAAGTACATGCCCTACCTATTGGAAACTAACCTACTCTCTCCATTCCTTCCTCTCCTCCTTCCCTTAGGAAAACTTGAATCCCTTAATAGTTCTGAATTTGTTTAAGCGAATCCCTGCTGAAGACGTCCCTCTACTTCTGATGAACCCAGAAGCTGGAAAGCCCTCTGATTTGATTCTTACACGGCTTTTAGTGCCTCCTTTGTGTATTAGACCCTCTGTCGTGAGTGATTTGAAGTCTGGCACCAATGAAGATGACCTGACAATGAAATTGACAGAAATAATTTTCCTAAATGATGTTATTAAAAAGGTCAGTGCTTCCTATTAGTTTGTGTGTTTTGGAGTATCTCTCTCCAAAACTCCTGGTCAAGAAAACACCAGAACAATCAAATGATTGGGCTTGTTTCTGTTACTTCATTGCTCATTTTAGCATCGGATCTCCGGAGCCAAGACCCAGATGATTATGGAGGACTGGGATTTCCTACAGCTGCAGTGCGCACTCTACATTAACAGCGAGCTCTCTGGTATTCCCCTCAACATGGCACCCAAAAAATGGACCAGAGGTTTTGTCCAGCGCCTAAAGGGGAAACAGGGTAGGTTTCTGACAAAATGTGCAGAAGGTAGTCTACTCTCTTTGGTGTCCTTGTGGAGCGTGTACATTTGGCTTGCCTAGTTGGAGATTACTGGTTTTCCTCAATGTCAAGTTTCACATTACTCCCAAACCATGCACAGCATGCCGTGAGGACCTATGACACGTTTTTATGTATTTAGGTCGATTTAGAGGCAATCTCTCAGGAAAGAGAGTGGATTTTTCTGGCAGAACAGTCATCTCGCCTGACCCCAACCTCCGGATTGATGAAGTGGCTGTGCCAGTGCACGTGGCCAAAATCCTAACTTTTCCTGAAAAGGTAAGTACCAATTAGTTTCCCAATTCTTTGTTTTCAATCCAGCCTTTTACATTATATTTTGCTATTCCAAACTATAAACAGGAAAGTCCCCAGTCAGCTACCCAACCCACATTTTCATTTATGTGAATATATGTATCTTCCCAGTTTGTTTTATACACACACAACCCTATGTAGTGTCTTTGACATATACAACCACAGTTTGTATTGGGTTTGAAGTATATATACTCATATACATTATGCACACTGTTCTGCATCTTTTTTCATGTTGTAATATTGTGGACACCTCTATGTTGGTTTGTGTCTCATGTCTTAAGGTAATTAATGGTAAACACCACCTTTAGTTAATTTTCTTGGGATGTTATTATTTTTAAACCTGTGGAGGGACTGGGGCTGTAGCTCAGTGGTAGAGCGCTTGCCTAGCATGTGTGAGGCACTGGGTTCGATCCTCAGCACCACATGTAAATAATAAATGAATAAAATAAAGATCCATCAACAACTAAAACAAAAACTTAAAAAAAAACAAACTTGTGGAATACTGAGTCAAAGAGTTTGGATATTTTAAGCCTATTGATGTATACATGGTAGCCATCTGTACTTAGTTCGCACTCCCAGTGAGTGTGTCATGGTATTTACAGTCCTTTCTTCTTATGAAAGTTTACATGGCTATAGGGCCTGATAACAAGAGCATATACATGGGCTGTGCCCTTGTGATTTAGTTAGCCCAGATCATAGTGCTTCTGGTGATGTTTATGCTGAGTGTCCTCAGTTGAGTTATAAATGATCCAAGACTGACTTTCTCTGACATTCTCTTCCACAAATAGCTACCCAAGAGGCTGAAGAAAGCAATTAAGGCAGGCAGTGCTGCTGTCACAACTGTTAGACCTTAGAAACCTCTTGTAAATAATTACAGATGAAATTGCCACCTGTTTCTAGGACTACAGAGCGTTCTGATGGGTCTCTGCATTAGTTCAGCCTGCCCATTTTACTGATGGGAAAAAGAAAGGTCAGAAAAGGACTTGGCCAGGTCTCAGCAAGCAAGTGACTAAGTAGAGACTGGACCTGGCACTCAAGACTGTTAAACTAAAGACCACAGATAGCAGGCTGCCCAGAGGAGCTTCTCTTCTAGAGGATCAATTAGGACACAATCGGTAGTTTGCAAGCTTATAGGAACCCAAGCATGTTGTTCTGCGGTTCGATTGTCTTTCAGGTAAACAAAGCAAACATCAGTTTTTTGAGGAAACTGGTTCGAAATGGCCCTGAAGTTCACCCAGGAGCTAATTTCATCCAGCAGAGACATACACATATGAAAAGGTAATGAGTGCTTTCCCAGTCTAGGTTGATTTAACTGTTCTCATGACCAAGTTCATTGTCACCATACTCAGCCACAGCATGCAGTCCGGAGTACGATAACTGTGTCACTTGCTCTGTTTGATCTTTGATAAACGTGAAGTGCTCGTGTATTCCTTGGCATAACACTAGCGGGCCTAGGAGACAGAACACCATGGATTGTGGAAGTGGATCATCTTCTGTGTCGCTGGGCTCTCAAGGCTTCCTTCAGTGCACTCCTAACCAGTGGCACTCACGTTGCCAAGTCTGGCTACACAGCAAGATGAACTAATCACCAGTGCATTCTGTCTTGTGAGAGGATTTAATCCACAGGGCCTGTGGGAGAAGCTGATTTATTACTGTATTTCTGTGATCCTAAGACACATTTTTTTTTCCTACTTTAACATTCCTGAAATTAGGAAATATCTTACATCCACTTGTCATAGTTTAATAGCTTTTTGGTGGCACAAAAATTAATATTATGAGTTCAAAATGGAGATGTCTTTGATCAATTTAATGAAATGTAATAGAGATTGAATCCTTAAGTGGCAGAAATCTGGTAGGAGAACTTTGATGTCACAGGTCACCTTTATCACTGCACATTCAGGTTTTTGAAATATGGAAATCGGGAAAAGATGGCTCAGGAACTCAAGTATGGTGACATTGTGGAGAGACACCTCATAGATGGAGACGTGGTGCTATTTAATCGGCAGCCTTCACTGCACAAATTGAGCATAATGGCTCATCTGGTGAGTGTGGGATTGCTGTTTTTATTTTCTATCAAGTAGAAATCTGCTATGTGTATTCAGTGCTTAATTATAGACTCCTAAAGTTGCCCATAATCTCAAATTTTTGTAATGTGACCGCCCTCTCATTGTTTAGCTTGAATGAAACTTGTTTAATTTCAAACTTCCTTGAGCTATTTTTAATATGTATAATGTGAAATTTATACACAACAGAGCAACAGAGAAGATCTAATTGAAAATTAGCGTGCAAGTTACTTGGAATAAAAATGTGGGTTGGGGTTGTGGCTCAGTGGTAGAGCACTTGACTAGCACATGTGAGGCACTGAGTTCAATTCTCAGCACCATATAAATAAATAAGTAAAAGTATTATATCCATCTACAACTGAAAATACTTTTTTAAAAAATGTGTGTGTGTTTGTGCCCCAGACTTATGTAAACTAGATATGGTGGAAAATTGACTTTTGGGGGGGTACAAGGGGTTGAACTCAGGGGCACTTGAGCACTGAGCCACATCCCCACCCTATTTTGTATTTTTTATTTGGAGACAGGATCTCACTGAGTTGCTTAGTACCTCACTTTTGCTGAGGCTGGCTTTGAACTCGTGATCCTCCTATCTCAGCCTCCCAAGCTGCTGGGAGTACAGGCGTGTGCCAGAATATTGACTTTTGATTTAACTTTGCACATTAACTAAGAAGCTAAAATGCTGAAAAGATTTCTCTTTTTTGGTACCAGTGATTGAACCTAGGGGCACTTGACCATTGAGCCATATATCCTCAGGTGGTATTTCTATTTTATTTTGAAACAGGGTCCTGCTAAGTTACTTAGCACCTAGCTAAGTTGCTGAGGCTAGTTTTGAACTTGCGATCTCCTGCCTCATCCTCCCAAGTCACTGGAATTACAGGCATGTGCCACCATGGCCTGCTCTGAAAAGATTTCTTTTTCCCCTTTTGGTGATTTAGTTTTGCAATTGCAACAATTCCTTTTTTTTTTTTTTTTTTTTTTGGTACTGGGGATTGAACTCAGGGGCACTTGACCACTGAGCCACATCCCCAGCCCTATTTTGTGTTTTATGTAGAGACAGGGTCTCACTGAGTTACTTAGCACCTCGCCTTTGCTGAGGTTGGCTTTGAACTCGCGATTCTCCTGTCTCAGTCTCCCAAAGTGCTAGGATTACAAGCGTGAGCCACCACGCCCAGCTGCAACAATTCCTTTTTCTGGAGATTTAAAATGGAAATGAGATGCAACTTTATTTTGTTAAATAGTTATAAATTCTTCTATCTCTGAAGTTTTTAAATCCAAGAGTCTTTAAAACAGTATTTAAGCAGATTGTTATGGTAATAATTTTTCTAGATTCAGTTTTGGGGTATTTTGTGAACTCATAAAACATTTGTGATTATGGGGATTTAAAAAGTTAACAAAAAGCCTTCCCTTTCTGGAAACTTTCACTTGACTTTGGGGCATTTTAAGTAGAAATTTGTTTGAAAACTTTCAAAAATATGCGCAGAAATGGGAAGAGCAGTGTGATGAACTTACATACTCCTGTATGCAGTAGATTTCACAGTTTCACATCCTTATTTTCTCTTTCACTTTTGTCTTTGACAAACCCATGTCCTTGCCAGGCACAGTGGTGCACACCTGTAATCCCAGCACTTCGAGAGGCTGAGACAGGAGAATCATGAGTTCAAAGCCAGCCTCAGCAACAGCGAGGCGCTAAGCAACGCAGTGAGACCCTGTCTCCAGATAAAACACAAAATAGGGTTGGGGGTATGGCTCAGTGGTCGAGTACCCCTGAGTTCAATCCCTGGTTAAAAAAAAAAAAAAAAAAGAATTATAAAAATAGTCTGAGGGCTGGGGTTGTGGCTCAGTGGCAGAGAACTTGCCTAGCATGTGTGAGGCACTGGGTTCAATTCTCAGCACCACATATAAATAAATGAATAAAATAATGGCCTATCAATGTCTAAAAAAAATTAAAAAAAAAAATGTCTGAGCTAGGCATGATGGCACATGCCTATAATTCCAGTGGCTCAGGAAGCTGAGGCAGGAAGATGGCAAGTTCAAAACCAACCTCGGCAATTTAGCAAGGACCTAAGCAACTTAGTGAGACCCTGTCTCAAATTAAGAAACAAAGAGTGCTGGGAATGTAGCTCAGTGGTAAAGTGCCCTTGTGTTAAATATCTAATACCAAAAAAATAAATAAATACAAATAGGCTGAGAGCTGGGTACAGCAGTACACACCTGTAATACCAACTACTTGGGAGGCCAAGGCAAGAAGATCAGAACTCTGAAGCTAACCTGAACAACTTACCAAAACTCTATCTTTTTTTTTTTTTTTTTTGTACTGGGGATTGAACTCAGGGGCACTCGACCACTGAGCCACATCCCCAGCCCTATATTTGTGTTTTATGTAGAGACAGGGTCTCACTGAGTTGCTTAGCACCTCGCCGTTCCTGAGGCTGGCTTTGAACTCTCCATTCTCCAGTCTCAGCCTCCCAAAGTGCTAGGATTACAGGTGTGCGCCACCGTGCCTGGCTCCAACTTTTAAGGTCTTAGTGGCTATGAAGTGCAACCTCATTGTGGTTTTGGTCAGCATTTCCCTAATGATTCATATTTCCATGTGCTTATTCACCACTTGTATATCTTCTTTAAAGAGATATCTATTCAGATCCTTTGCTTTTTTTTTTTTTTTTATACTGAGGATTAAACCCAGAGGCCCTCTACAGTTTGCCTGTAGGTGTGCAGCATTGTTTCTTCATTCTTCCTTTTATTCCTATAAACTAAAAATTAGTTGAAGGCATTACCAGATTCAGGTTCAACTTTATGGCAAAAGCAACTTATAAATGATGCTGGTTTACTTCCTCTTAACTTATAAGAGGCACTTATCGTCTGACTGCTTTGCTTTTAGTTATGCTAAGGTTAGGGATTCAGATGTTTTAGGTCTCTAAAGTGAAGTCCCGTTTTCTTTTCTTTTCTTTTTTTTTTAGTGGTGCTGAGGATTGAACCCAGGGCCTTGTGCATGCAAGAAAAGCACTCTACCAACTGAGCTATATCCCCAGCCCCCCTACCTTTTTTTTTTTTGAGATGGGATCTTGCTGAGTTGCCGTGTCTGGGTTTAGACTCATGAGTCTCCTGCCTCAGCTTCCCAAGCAGTTGGGATTACAGGCATGCACCACCATGCCTGTCTACTGTGAATCTTTTTTTTTTTTTTTTGGTACTAGAGATTGAACCCAGGGGTACTCGACCACTGAGCCACATCCCTAGCCCTATTTTGTGTTTTATGTAGAGACAGGGTCTCACTGAGTTGCTTAGCGCCTCGCTGTTTGTTGCTGAGGCTGGCTTTGAACTTGCAATTCTCCTGTCTTAGCCTCCCTAAGTGCTGGGATTATAGGCTTGTGCCACCGCACCCGGCTCCGTGAACCTTTGATACTCAAAATCATGACATCCTTGGGCAGTGGGAGCTGTTCACATTGACTCTCATGATGATGTTTGCTTCACAGTGTTAAATCTGCTTTGGTTAATCAGGAAAGCTGCTTAAGTCCACAAACGATATATGTATATATCTCAACAAAACATTCCAAAAATTTCCTTCATTAAAGTGTCCAGTTTTCCAGGAAGTCATTTTTTAATGTTTTGAAACAGAAGCTTTTGAATACATGCTAAAGTCCTTTTCCCGTTTTGTTTTGTATTCCCCAGGCCAGAGTCAAGCCCCACCGGACCTTCAGATTTAACGAGTGTGTCTGTACTCCTTACAATGCGGATTTTGATGGGGATGAAATGAACCTTCATCTTCCTCAGACAGAAGAAGCTAAAGCTGAGGCCCTTGTTCTAATGGGGGTAGGTAGAGTGGTGTGACCCAGCTTTGCTTCTGCAAAAGAAGGGAAAGGGAACATGCCCCACACAAAAGCACCACCTCAACTAGCAGTGTCACCAACACCTGAATTGTTTATCTGGCTTTTTACTGATTTATTTTGAGCCTTTGAACAATCTTCTTTGGAAATTATAGTGAGCTAATATCTGTAACGGATTTTGTTGTTGTTGTTTTACTGGGAATTGAACCCAGGGGTGATTAACCACAGAACCACATTCCCAGTTCTTTTTAATTTTTTATTTTGAGACAGAGTCTCACTAAGTTGCTTAGGACCTTGCCAAGTTGCTGAAGCTGGCCTCAAACTTGTAATCCTCCTGCCTCAGCTTCCTGAGTCTCTGGGATTATGGGTGTGTGCCACTGTACCCCACTACTTGTTACCTTTTTTTTTTTTTTGGTAATGGATGTTTTGCCCCTGAACCACATTCCTAGCCCTTTTATACTTTTTACATATATATGTGTGTGTGTGTGTGTGTGTATATATATATATATTTTGGTACTGGGGATTGAACTCAGGGGTACTCGACCACTGAGCCACATCCTCAGCCCTATTTTGTGTTTTATGTAGAGACAGGGTCTCACTGAGTCGCTTAGCGCCTCGCCATTGCTGAGGCTGGCTTTGAACTCGCGATTCTCCTGTCTCAGCCTCCCAGAGTGCTGGGATTACAGGCTTGAGCCACCGCACCCGGCTCCTTTTTTATATTTTATTTAGAGACAGGGTCTTGCTGAGTTGCTTAGGGCCTTGCTAAATTGCTGAGGCTAGTTTTGAACTCGAGATCCTCCTCTCAGTCTCCCGAGCCTCTGGGATTACATGTGTACACCACCGCACTCGGCCTTGTTACCATTTTTAATGTGATACTTCTAACCTCTTTTGGTTTAGACTTAGTATTCCCTGAATAGTTTTTGAGTTTTAATGACTGTTTTTGTAGATTCTTTTTTCTAAAATAAACATATCATTTTTGTAGCAAAAGGTAATGTTTAGAATGTTACTAGGAATAATAGCCAGTAATAGTAAGAGTAGCTGGCCAGTTAGACTTTACCATTGACTTGGCCTTTCAGAATCTATATCATGGGCATTTTTTTACAATATAGTTAAAAATGACAAAAGTAAAACACAGGCTTTTGGGATTTGGGGATGGAAGAATCCTTGGTTACCATCTGAACAAATCCCCTTAGTTTCATGGAAGAAAGTTGTTATCTACTATTCTGACTCAGCAGTTCTAGTTAGATATGATAGGATTTACCTTAAATATTGACCCAAATTACCCAGGAGAGTTTTCCAAAATACATCAAACTCCACCCTGTGTCCTCCGCTTCTACCTCCAGACCACCACTATTTTACCTCAGAGAGGTACTCTAAAATGGGAATGAGGGGAACAGGCAAGTTTGTCCTGTCTCCCACCCCAATTGAAGGAGCACTACTCTGGGTAGTGGTTTGGAAGTAGGCAGTAATAGTGCGCTGCCACAGAGGACCTTGGACTCTGGGTGAAGAGGCCCCGAATACCCACAAGCACATGCGCACCTCTACATCAAGAGTAAAGCAATTGGCTCCAGTACCACCAAAAAAAAAAAAATGAGAGAACAATCACACTCTCACACTAATACCTGTAGCCTGTTCCCCCACCCCTACCCCCACCCCCACCCCCGTGGATTGAAACTAGGGCCTCACATGCTAGACAAGTGCTCTACCACTGAGCTACATCCCAGTCCCACAGAATTAAATTTTGTTGTCAAGACTTAATGTCTCAACCAGGCTCAGTGGCACACACCTGTAGTCCCAGCAGCTCAAGAGGCTGAGGCAGGAAGATTATGAGTTCAAAGCCAGCCTCAGTAACTTAGTGAGGCCCTAAGTAATTCAGTGAGACCCTGTCTCTAAATAAAATATAAAAAAAGGTCTGGGGATGTGGCTCAGTAGTTAAATGCCCTTAGGTTCAATCCCTGGTTGAGGGTGGGGGTGGATTTAATGTCTCAAAAAAGAAATTGAGCAGGTCTGTAATCTTTACGGAGATACATGGACTTGGTTGACTTCAGAGGCAATAGTGCTACTGAGCATTCAAAGAAGTGAATTTCCTCTGGAGAAGTACACTTATTCATAGTAATAGGTAATAGGTAAAGTCTTGCATGTGTAGAACTCTATAGAATTCTGAAACAACCTCCTGAGACTTCATTTTAGTGTCAGTACAAACCTCCAAGGCCAAGCTTTCTAGTACTTTTTACTTTCTCCTTAACAGCAGAAGGAGAAAGCAGTGAGAAAGCAAGGCTTAAGAACCCTGGCTCTCATTTCTTTCTTTCTTTTTTTTTTTAATAACTTTTTTTTAGTTGTTGATGGATGGACCTTTATTTTTTTCATTTATTTGTATGCGGTGCTGAAAATTGAACCTAGTGCCTCACACATGCTGTGCAAGCGCTCTACCACTAAACCACAACCCAGCCGCCCCCTCCAATTTCTTAGCTGCCCCTTTCTGCTATTCTTTCTTCATTGACAACAGTTGGAAAGCCTTGTGCTGCAGCTCTTTGGACTGTATCATGCAGCCAAGAATGCCTAACTTATTATTCTTGTTTCTCCTTCAGACTAAAGCAAACCTGGTAACTCCAAGGAATGGGGAGCCACTTATTGCTGCTATTCAGGATTTTTTAACAGGTGCGATTGTGCAATTCGTAAGAAAGAAAACTTCTGACTGTGGAACATGGTGATTCTCATTCATAATGATTCATGTGATGACTTGAAAAGCTGTTTAATTGCCTATGTTTAATTTGTGTACTAAGTTTGCTCATGAGCCTGCTTAAGGCATTTTTAATTGTTTGGTTATTTACTGAATCGACAAATGCTCACAGCTCCCACCATGGATGGCATTTTCTAGGCCTACTGCCTGGTGGCCTAGAATCTGCCCCCGGATCAGAGAACTCGGCGATGTGTAGAACAAAGACACTTTATTTACTGAGCTTAGATTCTGGTTGGAAGAGGGGGCCAATAAGCACTGTATATTTAATTCACTCTGTTGGTAAGTAGTATGATTATATTTTAAAATCGAAAGCTTATGAGTTTCTCTAATCTCAATTCTGTTCTTTGTTTTGTGTTGGTTCTAATGTTGTAGGTGCCTATCTCCTCACTCTCAAGGACACTTTCTTCGACAGAGCCAAGGCTTGCCAAATCATTGCTTCAATATTGGTTGGCAAGGATGAGAAAATTAAAGTTCGTCTCCCACATCCTACAATACTAAAGGTGTGTGCAAGCTTGGCACACTGGCACATACCTGTGATCCCAGCAACTTACAAGACTGAGGCAGGAGAATCTTAAGTTTGATGCCAGCCTGGGCAACTTAGTGAGATCCTGTCTCAAAATAAAACAGAAAGGGGTGGAGTTATGACTCTATGGTAGAAGACCTCTAGATTCAATCCCCGATGCCACCAAAAAACTAAAAATAAAGAAAGGTGCTTACAGAAGTTGTGTGTCCACACACAAGTATATGTGTGTCTGTGTGGACCATCTGGTAGTGTAAGTGTAACCATGTTGGTGCCAGCCTTGGTGTGGAATCATTGAACCATCATGCCTTATGTGAAAGGTGGTTAAGACCAGGCTCAGCCCCTCATCTCTGGCTTCCTTTCCATCCCTAGCCTGTCACCCTGTGGACCGGAAAACAGATCTTCAGTGTCATCCTCAGACCCAGTGATGACAATCCAGTGAGGGCCAACCTCCGAACCAAGGGCAAGCAGTACTGTGGCAAGGGGGAAGATCTCTGTGTCAATGATTCCTGTGAGTTGAAGGACCTGGGGGCGGCCAGGTGGGGAGCAGACACATGACAGAAAAGCAGGTGGCCAGAAATTAACTTGACTGGATACTTGCACTTACCCAACAAATCTAGTGTTTCTCCAAGGCCTCTAGCAGGAGGCTGATGCTTCAGGAAGAAGCTGGTCCTTCTTCCCTCACATGTAATTCCCCATTTCTCTAGAAGGTAGAGATGTGATCATGTGGTTAGTGTTCTCCTCTAAATGAATAGTTTTTGTCAGTTAATGCAATTTATCTTTTATTTTGCCTTCTTTTGAGCTGGGGGGACATCAACAAGGGTCTGTTATTGTGGTGGTTTTATGGTACTGGAGATTAAACCTGCTCTACTACTGAGCTATATTCCTAACCTTTTTTATTTTTTTGATTTTGAGACAGGGTCTCACTGAGTTGCAAATGTTGGCCTCAAACTTGCAATCCTCCTGTCTCAGCCTCCTGAATAGCTAGGATTACAAGCAGGGTCTCATTATTTTATTTTATTTTTTTTAGTTGTTGATGTACCTTTATTTTATTCATTTGTTTATATGCAGTGCTGAGAATCGAACCTAGTGCTTCACACATGTGAGGCAAGCACTGTACCAGTGAGCTACAACCCCAGCCCCAGGATCTTATTATTTAAGGCATATAATTTATTATTTTGTGTCCAAAAGTACAACTAATAAGTGTAAGTTTTTTTGGGTTTTTTTGTTTGTTTTTTTTTTGGTTTTTTTTTTGGTACCAGGGATTGAATTCGGGTACTCAACCATGGAGCCATATCCCCAGCCCTATTTTGTGTTTTTTCATTTAGAGACAGGGTCTCACTGAGTTGCTTAGCACCTTGCTGTTGCTGAGGCTGGCTTTGAACTCACAATTCTCCTTTCTCAGCCCCCCAAAGTGCTGGGATTACAGGCGTGTGCCACAGTGCCCAGCTAAGATTTTTTAATTTACTTTTTTGGTTCTGAGGATCTAACCCAGAGCCTCACAAATGATGCTAGGCAAATACTTCACCACTGAGCTATACCCCAAGACTAATTTTTTTTAACTTGTTTCATCTTGTCAGCAAGGTATTTTGATAACATGAAGATCAGATATAACAGGATTTAATTGCAGGCCACCTGAGTCTTTCTATAACTGGTATATCCCAAAGTGTGGTGCATGCACCATTGACGTGAAACTGGCATCCGTTGCTTGCTTTCTGGTGCAAGCTGCTTTGCTCACCCCAGATCACTCAGAAACAGCTCCCCAGTAGACTACTTAGAGTTATACTGATTTGGAATGGACTTTGCTCACGCCTCATGTCTAAAAATGATTCTCCAGGATTCTGAACTGAAGACCTGGGTTGTAAGGGTTCTCTAAAAGTCAGGATTTGTACTGTATTTTGAAGGACATTGATTTTTCTATGGTTTAGTCCCTTGATAATGTACTTTGTGGGAGTGTTGCTCAGTTGTAAAGTGGGTAGTTAGCATGCACAAGCGGGCAGCCCTGGGTTCAATCCCAGGTGCCAAAAAGAAAAACATAGACACTCACACACAAGAGCTCTTTAAGATACTTTCACTTGTTCTATTTTTTTATTTTTTGTGGGTGCTAGCCCTCAAACACAGTGTATCATGGATGCTAAGCCCCTGCTCTACCACTGAGCTACACTCGCAGCCCAGCTTATTTTAGATTGTGTTTTGTTGCTTTCTAGATATAATTTTTTTAATGTGGGCTGTTTATAATGATATCATTATTAGTTTTCAGTAGAAACTACCTGAAATTCATTTTGGATTGTGGCAAGATGATAAATAAAAATTTGTCTAAATGCATAATCAGTATTATTGTTCCAGATGTCACAATCCAGAACAGCGAGTTGATGAGCGGCAGCATGGACAAAGGAACACTGGGATCAGGATCCAAGAATAATATTTTCTACATTTTGCTCCGAGACTGGGGGCAGAATGAAGCTGCTGACGCAATGTCCCGGCTTGCCAGGCTGGCCCCCGTGTACCTGTGTGAGTGTCTCAGCATCCTCTTGTCATTGTTGCAGTTGTTAAGAGTTTTAGGGTTTATGTTAGTTTGTCCTTTTACAGTTGGGTCATCACTCACACACACACACACACACACTCACACAGAAAATAACACTTGTTCCACACCAGAGCATGTGTGCATTAATGAAATTAACTCAGTACTGGCTAGTTTGCAGATTCAATCCACTTTTCTCTCTGCAAAATCTGCAACCACTCCCTCTTGCCTACATATAGGTTTGTATTATATGAAAGGCCTTCATGGCCTGCTTCAAGGTACCGTGGAAGCACTGATAGTCCTCCAGGCCTCCCAGGATTCATCCTGAGCCCGTGATTCAGTGTTGTCCTTGCACTCATCAGTTGCCTTTGTTTGCTCATGCTTTGAGCATGGCATGTGTCAAATGATTTTTTTATGCCCCCCCCCCCCAAATCCTTATGCTGCTGATTGAATTGATTCTTTGCCTGGATATCAAATTACAGATTGAAAATGAGTTTCCCTTAATGTTGAAGGTATTGCTTCATCCTATTCCTTTTTTTTTTTTTTTTAAAGGGTCTCAGTAAATTGTAGTGCCTGGCTTTGAACTTGCAATCCTCCTGCCTCACCCTCCTGAGTTGTTACTGGGATTACAGGCATCTGAGCTCACTTCTTGTTCTCTGTTTGGGAGTGATTTCTGAAAGTAGAAGGGCAAACTAGTTTCTACCGTGCCATCTTAGAGCCTGAAGTCAGATGGCTCTCTCCGTAGGTCATATTGCAGGTGCTGCTCTTTAGTATTTAATATCACTCTGCTTTTTTTTTTTTTTTTTTTTTTTGGTACTGGGTATTGAACTTAGAGTACTTGACTACTTGACTACTGAGCCACACCCCCAGCCCTATTTTGAATTTTATTTAGAGACGGAGTCTCACTGAGTTGCTTAGAGCCTCGCCCTTGCTGAGGCTGGCTTTGAACTTGCGATTCTCCTGTCTCAGCCTCCCCAAGTGCTGGGATTATTAATATCACTCTGCTTTATGTTGTAGTGGAGAACATTGTATTCCCCGAGGGACCATAAGGTCTGACAGAGGAGTCAATGAAGTCTTTGTTATTTTGTGTAACACTCTAGAGACTGAGATAGGAAACTCTTCTTTAATTGAATTGTGATAAATTTTGTGAAGTTTTTTTGTTTGTCTTTTGTTTATGGTACTGGGGATCAAACCTAGGTCACTCTACCACTTAGCTACATCCTCAGTCTTTTTATTTTATTTTGGGACAGTGTGACATTGAGTTGCTCAGACTGGCCTCAACTTGGGATCCTCCTTATTCTCTTGAGTATAAAAACACTTTTTATACTTCAAATTATGTATGGTAGTCTACATACCATTTCCCGCCTTCTGTGGTTTTGTTTTCCACGGTTTTAGTTACCTATGGTCAATGACAGTCTAAAAAAGTTGAGTACAGAACAATAAGATACTTTTGAGAGACCACTTTCATATAACTTTTATTACAGTATGTTTTAATAATTATTCTTTTATTAAATATTCTGTTCATTATTGTTAATTGCTCACAGTGCCTAACTTATAAATCAAACTTAGCTGGGCATGGTGGTAGATGCCTATAATCCCAGCAACTCAGGCTGAGGCAAGAGGATCAAATCAAAATCCTATTACATATAGGATTTAGTACTCTGCAGTTTCAGGCACCCAGCAGGGCTCTTAGAACATATCCCCTACAGATAAGGGGGCGGGACTACATAGTACAGACTATACATGGTAGGTATAAATTACACCTAGTAGCTTTCCTGAGTAACATTTATGGCTCCATTTCTGATCTGCCCGCCAACTCCTACAGCTAACCGTGGATTCTCAATTGGGATCGGTGATGTTACACCTGGCCAAGGACTGCTAAAGGCCAAGTATGAGTTGCTGAATGCTGGCTACAAGAAATGTGATGAGTACATCGAAGCCCTGAACACGGGCAAGCTTCAGCAGCAGCCTGGCTGCACTGCCGAGGAGACACTGGAGGTAAGAACAGCCCTTTGGTTCCGATCAGCCACAGCTTGCTCACTACAGCTGAAAGGATTGTCTGCAGGGCATAGGTGGGCAACCATACAGAGAAGGTAGCAAAAGAGCAGGAGCCAGGCACGGTGGTGCAAGCCTGTAATCCCAGCACTTAGGGAGGCTGAGACAGGAGAATGGCGACTTCAAAGCCAGCCTCAGCAATGGCGAGGTGCTAAGCAATTCAGTAAGACCCTGTCTCTACATAAAACACAAAATAGGGCTGGGGATGTGGCTCAGTGGTCGAGTGCCCCTGAATTCAACCCCCAGTACCAAAAAAAAAAAAAGCAGGAAGTAAGGATACTTCTTGGTGCCACACTAGCTATGTGTATTCCCATTTGTTTACCAAGGGCGAGACCTTTGACGAGGTCCTTCACATCCCTTTCAGCGCCCATGTTCCAGGTGGTAAGAGCACAGCCATCTGTTCATTCTGCCACATGGGGCTGCTCTTGTCTCAAGCTCATACACACATACCCTGTGATTATCCATTAGTGCTTCTGCCCTCTCAGTTTTCAGCAACCTTCTGTAGAAACTGACACCACAACTCTGTGAATGGAAGGTCTTTAAAGAGACTTGGATACAGGATGAAAAGTTCACATCTGATAGTCACACACCCAACACCAGATTAGCTGAGGGGCTCGGTCAATGTGACTCACTCCCTGGGAGCCTGAAACTCTCTCAAGCAACCAGGTCAGCAGGCAGAGGGCACCAAGGTTTTGCCTGACCCCCTTCTACCCCCTGCCATGGCCTGTGATTCTGAGCTTTAATTTGCCTCAGTGAGGAAGAAGGCCTTTTTAAGTATGAAGAAGCTTTTTGGTGAAATTTATTTTCCGAAGCAGAAAGAAACCACAATTGTGTGAGGTATTCACACAAATCATTCTTAGTCTCACCAAGTCTTATAAAGAGCAATAAGTGTATGTTTCTCACTGGTACTTAACCTAGAAGGTGACTTGAGGCCACAGCAGGACCAATTTTAACAAAATCATGGCTCCTTGCTGATTTAGCATCCTATGTTGTGAGTTGAAGAATGACAACCTGGATGACTTTATGGGCAGGAACATTCAGTAGAGTCACCTCATCCCAGGCTTAGCTCCTGCAAATTCAAATGGTGCATGGCATGAAAAAGTCGACAAATTGTATAGATAGTTCAAGCAGTCTCTGTTATAGACTGCCTGTTACACACTTATATGGGGATATGTGTACACATCACTGTGTATATACACAGGTATTTTGTAGTATGGGTATTATGTCCAAAGCTGTGTGTATTCTGTTTTATAGACCATTTAAAGGATTGTTCAAATTTTCGTTACTTTTTTTTTTTTTTTGCCATATAAACTGATTCCAGAATCTCATGGAAGATGCGGGTATTTATTTATTTATTTATTTATTGGTACCAGCGATTGAACTCAGGGGCACCCGACCACTGAGCCACATCCCCAGCCCCATTTTGTGTTTTATGTAGAGACAGGGTCTCACTGAGTTGCTTAGCGCCTCGCCGTAGCTGAGGCTGGCTTTGAACTCGTGATCCTCCTGTCTCAGCCTCCCTAAGTGCTGGGATTATAAGCGTGAGCCACCGCGCCCGGCTTGCAGGTATTTATTTATATAGCTAGGATATTTTGGTCCTCTGAGGCACTGAAACCCTTTTTTTTTTCGGTACTGATGATTGAACTCAGGGGCACTCGACCACTGAGCCACATCCCCAGCCCTATTTTCTGTTTTATGTAGAGACAGGGTCTCACTGAGTTGCTTAGAGCCTCACTGTTGCTGAGGCTGGCTTTGAACTCGAGATTCTCCTGTCTCAACCTTCCTAAGTGCTGAGATTACAGGCTTGCGCCACTGCGCCCGGCTCTGAAACCTTTTTAATTGGCAATCTAACATCTTGCCTAAATATTACCAAATTTCTTTAAATATCATAATGAACATTTGTAATCCACAAAGCCAATAGAAACAACTCCCCACAGATCTTTTCTCCCACCAGGCACTGATCCTGAAGGAGCTGTCTGTAATCCGCGATCACGCTGGAAGCGCCTGCCTCCGGGAGCTGGACAAGAGCAACAGCCCCCTCACCATGGCACTGTGTGGATCCAAAGGTGTGCAGGCCCCTCCCCAAGGCCTAACCTACTACCAGTGTGTTCTCCATGCAGGTGGCTAACTTGGTTCTGGAAAACATAACATCAGTAGTTGTAGCTTCAAATGGGCTCTTCATTTCTTTAAGGGCATATCTTTTTAGATCATAGACCGAGCTCCTTAATTCTATGCATTTTAGGAAGTTTAAATCTTTTGGAGGAACTGATTGGTAATGTGGGTAGATTTCTGGGTATGAAGAGGTACTTTGAGGAAAGTAGAGCTAGGATTTTTTTTTTTTTTTTTTTTTTTTTTGGTGGTATTGGAGATTAAACTCAGGGGCATTCGACCACTGAGCCACATCCCCAGCCCTATTTTGTGCTTTATGTAGAGACAGGGTCTCACTGAGTTGCTTAGCGCCTCACCGTTGCTGAGGCTGGCTTTGAACTCAGATTCTCCTGTCTCAGCCTTCCTGAGTTCTGGGATTACAGGCTTGCGCCACCGCGCCCAGCTAGGAATTTTTTAATAGTGCATTTAATGATGTAACAAACTCTTTAATTTTATAGTTACCTAGGCCCTTAAAATATTAGGTTTCATGATACTACATTCAAACTGAGAATCTCCAGGCTTCTTTTTCTGTTTTTTTTGTTGTTGTTGTTGTTTGTTTGTTTCATTTTGTTTTTTAAACAAAATAGTCTAGCCTCATTTCTGTTTAACTTTGCTTCCTGTTACCCCACTCTTCTTAATGCTCCTGGTATATACCTGACACTTTCCCATTCCTCCATCTTTGTTCTTACTCTTCCACCCACTTTGGAATTCTTTTTCCCCATTTTCTTTTGTGTTCAAACCATAAGTCCTCAAAAGTCCAAACCCATGGCTACTGCCTTCTTGAACACTCACCTGGCTCTCCCCAGCCTTTTCTCCAACTAGGAATGCACCTGAGTCCCTCTCACCCTCCTGTCTCCTGACAGAGCTCCACCTTGTCTTAACATAGTTCTGCTTTTCACTATCCCCAAGGCTCTGGCTTATTGAGGATAAGAGCCTATGTTCTGGTCTGTCCTACCCCACCAAGCTGCCCGCTCTTCGGTTAGCTTTATTTCGCTAAGTAATAATATATTTCTGACCTGGTTCCCAGGTTCCTTCATTAACATATCACAGATGATTGCCTGTGTGGGACAGCAAGCCATCAGTGGATCTCGAGTGCCAGATGGCTTTGAAAACAGGTCCTTGCCTCACTTTGAAAAACACTCAAAGGTAAGCTATAGTGGATCAAGTAGAACTTTGAAGTCTCATTCATCTAGATTGTCTGAGGAACACAGACCTATCCATGTAAAAGTCCATTGGCCATTGTGTGCAATGTTTTGTATAGGTATATGTATTTTTCCCATTGTATTCAATGTACTTCATGTATCATAATATTCGCCATTTATTTTATTTTATGTTTTTAGTTATAGATGAACACAATACCTTTATTTATTTTATATGATGCTGAGGATCGCACCCAGTGCCTCACAGATGCGAGGCAACTGCTCTACCGCTGAGCCACAGTCCCAGCCCCTCGTCATTTTAAATTGTACAGTTCACCAACTATCAGTATATTTACAGGTCATGCACCCATGGTCATAGTGTACTTTTGGAATATTTTCAGTGTCCCAAAATGAAACTTCAAAAACACAAGCAACATATGGTTATGTGTTGGAGGTGGGCATGTTCTGGCCCATAGGAAGGATGTTTCGAGGTCCTCAGCTGCTTGCCTGCCTTCAGGTAGCAGCACAAACTGAGGCCTCCCTTTCCTGAGCCTCTTTTTTGCCACTAACACCTGTGCCAGTCCCATCTGGGACCTCACCTTCCTTGTCTGTAGTAAGGATGGTCTGTCCAAATTGTTTCTCCTTTAGGCAAGAGCACATAAAGCCTGCCATTTCATGAAATGCATTGGCCAGGTAGCTATAGTGTAAAGGTGGGGTATTTTTTGATTTGAATGGAATTTAGAATTGTGAACCTTGAATTTTTTTTGTTGTTGTTTGATTTTTCTTTTTTCCTATCTCTCTAGCTCCCAGCTGCCAAAGGCTTTGTGGCTAATAGTTTTTATTCTGGTTTAACACCAACTGAGTTTTTCTTCCACACAATGGCCGGTCGGGAAGGTCTAGTCGACACAGCCGTAAAGACAGCTGAAACAGGATACATGCAGGTAACTTGAAGATGGGTAGGCCAATAGCAACACAACAGGACAAGGTTCTGCGGATTTTGCTTGCTGAGTGTGGATACGCTTTGCACATGAGCTATGATTTATCCAGTTTTAGTATTTTTTTTTTTTTGGTACCAGAGATTGAACTCAGGGGCACTCGACCACTGAGCCATATCCCCAGCCCTATTTTTTTGTGTTCTGTGTAAAGACAGGGTCTCAATGAGTTGCTTAGCACCTCGCCTTTGCTGAGGCTGGCTTTGAACTCGCGATTCTCCTGTCTCAGCCTCCCTAAGTGCTGGGATAACAGGCTTGCGCCACCGCGCGTGGCTCAGTTTTAGTATTAAGGGGGAAATTTTAGAAATGTAGGTGCTCTGGAAATAAAGAACAAAGAAAACGTGATACATTCCAAATTATCATCTACACCCTGAGTAATCAAGACCAGGCTGGAGCCACAGACACCAAAGCTCCACTAGAGGAGGACATGCTGAGAGTGTTTTCCAGGACATGTCATTTAACCACCCACCCAAGACTGTTTCCTAGCACATAAAGATGGGGATACATGCCTCTCACACAGAAGATTCTCCCACTTTGCAATTACTTATGTCATTTCATCTTTTGTTTTGTGTTGTTGCAATGCTGGGAATTGAACCCAGGGGTACTCTACCACTGAGCCAGATCCCAGGTTTTGTTTTTTTTTTTTTAATTTTGATTTTGAGACAGGTTTTCACCAAGTTGCCAGAGCTGACCTCCAGGTTATGATCCTCCTATCTCAGTCTCCCAAACTGATGGTCTTACAGACATGTCATTATTAATATCATGTTAATTGACCCCAATACCTATTCCAGAGGTCTCAGATACTTAACTGCTTATCCAGTGATGTACAGCTCTAAGATGATAGGCTCTGGGCCACAGAATAAAACTAGAAAATTATCTGTCTTGGCTTCTCAAGCTTTGCCACAAACATACACTAAAATGGCAGAGGAGTGAAAATTCATCCCTTCTCTATTTTCCAGAAGACCACATCAGAGGATTACTTTTCAGTGTCCAATGATCATTTTTGTTCTCTACTCCATAATTTAACTATATTTGTTGGGGGAAAATGTTTTTTTGTAGTGCTGGAGATCAAATTCAGGGCTATGGATGTACTTGGCAAGCACACTTCTTCTGAGCTACAGCTTCAGCACCCCCAAAATTTTGAATATTTTTAACTACTTAAAACACAATACCGAAGCCAAGTGTGGTGGCACACACCTGTAATCCAAGCACTTTGGGAGGCTGAGACAGGAGAATCTCAAGTTCAAAACCAGCCTCAGCAACAGCGAGGCACTAAGCAACTCAGTGAGACCCTGTCTCTAAATAAAACACAAAATAGGGCTGGGGGTGTGGCTCAGTGGTCAAGTACCCCTGAGTTCAATCCCTGATATCTCCCAAAAAACACACAATACCAGCAAAAGTCAACACTCCTAGCCTGGAGTGGTGGCATACACCTATAATCCCAGCAATTGAGGAGGCAAAAGTAGGAGGATCACAAGTTCAAGGCCAGCCTCAGCAATTTGGCAAGGCCCTAAACAACTTAGCTGGACCCTGTCTCAACATAAAATATTTAAAAGGGCTGGGCATGTGACTCAGCGTCCCCTAGGTTCAATCTCCAGTACCCCAAAACAAGTCCTAACACTCCAAGTTGCTGAGCTTGCAACTCCATGAGCTTGCAACTCTGTGAGCTTGCTTTAGCTTCCTGCCCTCTCTGTCCCCACTGTGGAATGGCCTTCACACGCTGGGAAACCAGGACCAAGAAACTAGAGATTTCCATAGCGTCTTTGTACCTATGTGTCATTATCTGATACTCTTGATCATCTTCTGATGGGAAGCTGCCCTTCAGTTGAGGAGTGTGCTCTTGTC
Source organism: Geosciurus inauris (assembly GCA_004024805.1). NCBI lineage: Eukaryota > Metazoa > Chordata > Mammalia > Rodentia > Sciuridae > Geosciurus > Geosciurus inauris. The sequence continues at coordinate 117,614 of PVHX01000637.1, forward strand.
AAAAACCCAGCAGGCTGTGAAATGCTTTTCTACTCCTGCCATGTCATGTTTTAACTCAGTTTTTTCTCTTACCTTTTTGAAATAGACAGTATGACTTTACCAGAGCAGTGTGTTCACCTAGAAGAAATTAGTTCTGGCACAATGGAATTTTGTTTTTTAAGTTGCCTGGAGGAGAATTTCTCTTCCTCTGATTCACAGAGCCACCATTACACACTGTCTGGAGTGTTCTGCTGGTGGAAGGTTCTCTGTAAGCAGATTTGAGAAATGGTTGCTGCCTGCTGGTTCATACACAATGCTGTCCCTGTTCTCTTCTCTTTCCCCTCTGTCCCAGAAGAGGGCCTGAGCCTGGTCCTCTGTAATTCATATTGAAGTCTGCAGGGGTCCTGGCTTAAAGTTGTGTTTAGAAATGCAAAACCATCTCACTGATTTATACCTTAGGGAGAAGGAGGGGGAAGGCAAACAGCCTAAGAAAACAGCTTTGGCAGAGTTTTTTGGGGGTGATGGCAGTTTAAATCACAGGTGTTCTACAATACACACTGGCTGGAGGTTGGAGTGTTCTGAATCTCACCAGTGAGCCAGTGAGATCCTCTTAGTCTTGTTCTTGGAGTAAGAGGATGCTTTTAAGGGATTTCTAATGGTGTTTTTATGGGACTAAAGTACTTAGGACTTTGAACTGGGGATATGATTCAGTGGCACAGTGCTTGTCTAGCATGTACAAGGCCCTGGATTCAGTCTCCAGCACTGCAAAAAAATTAAAAGTAAAAAAAAATAAGGGACTTGTGACCTTGAAACTTGGAGTTGCAGCTTGCATCCTCTGCACAAGTGACTGGTCTCTCAGAGCAGCTGAGCCCTCCCTTCCTTTTCTTGCAGAGAAGGCTTGTCAAATCCCTTGAAGATCTTTGCTCCCAGTATGATTTGACAGTCCGAAGCTCCACCGGTGATATCATCCAGTTCATTTACGGGGGAGACGGCTTAGATCCTGCAGCTATGGAGGGGAAAGATGAACCTTTGGAGTTTAAAAGGGTCCTGGACAACATCAAAGTAAGATTTAGCATTATATTGGGGGCTAGAATGTTTCTGAGGATTTTTTTTTTTAGACTGTAGGTACCGTTTAGAATATCACAGTTCATGCTTTAGTCATGTCTCCCTAAGCACTGGATTAGTCTTTTCTCTTTGTGTTATGCCACCTAATTTTCTAGTATTAAAAGGAGAAAAACATGTTTTCATTTGAACATCTAGTATTGATAGTACTCAAGTGCCAGTGGGAGGGGCTTTGGTTTCTGTGTGTTCAGTAGAGCATGTAGAGAACAGTTTTATAAGTCAAGGCCATGGAAAACCAGTCTCATTTCACATACATAGCTGAGGTAGAATTCCAAACCAGCCTCTTCAGAAGATAACATGGTAATATTGATTTGGATTTAAATATTTGTCTGTTTGACCCAACAGTTTCCCTTATAGAAATTTGCCCTTACAGAAATAGCCTAAATGTGCCAAAAATGTCTTTTCTAGGTTGTTTACTGGACAGACAAGCCATCAATAGAGGATAAGTCAAATACACAGTGCTCTAGCTGCCCACACAGTAGAATAATATGCAGCGTTGAAAAGTTGGGGAAATCCCATGAGCTTGTTATAGTGTTTTCATTCTTGAAATGTTTGGTGTTTGTTTTTTTGTTTTTAAAAACAGTACACATTTTTAATGCAAATCTGCTGGGGAAGTACTAGAACAACACCCCCAAATTTGTGTGAATGTCTGTGTAAGATAGAATACTTGTTTATCTGGTTCTCACCTTCTTATTAAAGGTAGAGTCCACAATTTGTTTCAGAAGAAAAATCACAGATGCAAAAAGCTCACTTTGGACAAAATTATCTTATCTACTAAATTCCTTCGCCTAATATTGCCCCGCTTCTCACTCCTGCAAGATGATGCCATTTCATTCTGATATTCAGGCAGTCTTCCCATGTCAGAGTGAGCCTGCGCTCAGCAAAAACGACCTGACCCTGACCACAGAGTCCATCATGAAGAAGAGCGAGTTCCTCTGCTGCCAGGAGAGCTTCCTGCAGGTACACTCTGCCTCGTGCTGCCCTCACACTGAGCTTGCTGGCATCGAGAACCCTTGCCACATGCTGGCCAGGGAAGTACATAAGCTGGCGTTTTTGTTTGGTTTTTAACATGATTGTTCCTTTACTAAGAAGCTCAAAAATGGCCTAGAGAAAGGTCTTACTAGCCAGCATGAAGAATTTATCTCCTGTCTTTTACAAAAACAGTTCCCCATTAGAAGAAAAATACATTGGAGAACTGATTTTGAGCCCTGTCTCTGCCCCCAGCCTGCCACCTTTTTTTTGTTTTGTTTTGGTGGTTTTTTGGTACCGAAGATTGAACTTGGGTACTCAACCACTGAGCCACATTCCCAACCCTATTTTGTGTTGTATTTAGAGACAGGGTCTCACTGAGTTGCTTAGCGCCTCGCCATTGCTGAGGCTGACTTTGAACTCATGATTCTCCTGCCTCAGCCTCCCAAAGTGCTAAGATTACAGGCCATGACTTTGAACTCATGATTCTCCTGCCTCAGCCTCCCAAAGTGTTAAGACTACTACCGTGCCCGGCTCAGCCTGCCACCGTCTTATCCTATGGTCATTCCCTTCCCTAGACAGCTGAATTCCAGTCATCCTTAGTAGTAGTAGCATTCTCTTCTTGTTGTGTCCTTTAAATTGTTCTTCCTCTTACTAGTATGGATCAGAAATCTACTGAGCTGGACTTCCTCATTCTTCTCAGAGATGGTACCTTGATACCCTCTTGGGGTCTTCTGATTAGTTAGCTGGTTTTCAATTGCACTGACCTGCTCCAGCAGTTCCTTCATGTTTATAATCATGGTTAGAATCAAAAGCAAAGGATATAGAAATCAGTAAATGATTGCCTTTGTGTGCTGATTGTAATTCAAACAGCATAGAATCAGCAGGCCAGGGAAGAGCATATCTCTTTCAATATATCAAAAGTCAAATGGAAAGCGAAGCTCAAAGAAGAATGCTTTTGTAAAGGGAGCTCTACACTTCTTCCCTCCCCCAGTGGAGTGCCAGGCTAAAAAGTGCCTCTTCCAGGTTTTCTTATATTTAACATCCAATATGTAGCTTAGTGTCTTTTGGGGTTTTTTTTTTCCTCCAGAAGGTTGCTTCCTTCTTTTTTTTTTTTAAATTAGAATTGTACCTTGGTTTTTCTATATGCTTATGTTTACTTGTTCATTTTTCTGTTTACCCTAAAGACCTTTACTGAGACAGGCTATGAGAAATATAAGGAGGTAACGTGATAGCATGGTGTGAATGCTGAGCATAAGGGGTTAACTCTGACTCTTTGCCAGCACCTGAGAGGACACATTTGAGTCCCAGTTCTGGCAAACATGGGCTTCTTTCTGGACCTGTTCTTTTCTTGACTTTGACCAGGTGACCTTCTGACCAACAGCATTTGCCTATTCAAATGAGCACTGGTTTAGCCTGCACCGAACATCAGATACAGCACAGATTTGGGGATGCAGACATGACTAAACATGTCCTTGCCTTCCAGTAGCTCTCAGTCTGATGAACTGAGATTTGCTGAGAATCTAAAATCCTTTGGCCAGAACAGATTTGCCTGAGTTGTAAAATGTTCTCCAGCCTTAGCCCATGCCAGAGCTGAGGTGGCAAACCTGCTCCATTGGCCCTGTCTCTGCGGTGGCCAAGGCTTGTGTTGACCGCACCCTGTGGAGGGAGTGTGAGATCTAACAATTGTTTGATCTGTGATTAATTGCCTGCCAGTTGCCATGTTGTGACTCCTTCTAGCATGCTCAGGTTGATTCAGCTAGATTCTGATTGGTAGCTTTTTTCAGTTTTCATTCTCACCAAGTAAGCATTTGTCCTTTTTTTTTTTCCTTTCACTAACTTCCCCCATTACCTGCCCTAACCCTTGTGTAAGGAAAATCCTTTGCTTCGGCAGAGCCACTGGAGCACATCCCTTTGGGTGGCAGCTGAAAGATGTCATTTTAGTGCCTGCTGGTGGTGGTTTCCAGCGTGTGTTCTTTCACTTCTTATATATGCAAAGCTCCGCACCCCTGAAAATCCCTGAGTTTGTGCAGCCTTCCACTCTCAGGGATGGAGTAGCCACATATGGAGCAATAGGGCTCAGCAACAGCCAGGCAAGTGGCAGGGGTGAAAATCACTAATATGAAAGAGGCTTTGTCCACTAACATGATATGGAGGGAAAATTCAGGTTAGCCAGTGAAATATCTTCAATATTCCCATGTTAGGCAGTGCCTCACCAAGAAAAATTGTTCTGCCTCCCCTCCTCACAGCTGTTTTCCTCTAACTGACAATATCTGAAAATGTGGTCTCAGCCTCCTGATTAATGAGTCTAAAGAGTTCCTCTTTAGAAATAGCCTGTTGAGCCGTGTGTGGTGGCTCAAGCCTGTAATCCCAGCCCTTTGGGAGGCTGAGACAGGAGAATCACAAGCTCAAAGCCAGCCTCAGCAACAGTGAGGCGCTAAGCAACTCAGTGAGACCCTGTCTCTAAATAAAATACAAAATAGGGCTGGGGATATGGCTTGGTGATCAGGTACCCCTGAATTCAATCCCTGGTATCAAAAAAAAAAAAAAAAAAAAAAAAAGATTCCCAGAAAATAGCCTATTGAATATTTTCAAACTCTTGCTAATTAGTAAGAGTTCTTTCTTCAATAAAAGTTTTGTCTGCATAGAAGGATGGCAGAGCCGCCGGTTCACTCTCCATGTGTCTCCTCCCGTTCCTGATGGGAAGAAAGGCAGCTGGCCTGTACAAGCAGTCATGAAAAAGCTGTGACCAAAAGAAAGGGGCAGCCTAGGTGTGCCCCCTTGGCCACCTGGGCTCCTGGAAGACAGACTGATTTTCTCGTAGTGGGCAAAAGCGACATCACAGAAACCACCACCTAGACAGCAGACCTTAGAGAAAGCATCTGGCTTCATTCTGCCCCTCAGTGCCCTCTGCTCTAGGGTGATGGGCTAATGCCATGCCGCCTCACAGGCAGGTCTTACAGGCCTGGCAGCAGCTGGTTAGCTGATTAGGAGAGGCACGTAAGCCATGGACCAATGGACACAGATGCTCATCTGTTTAAACATAAGAACACAGCCAGGGCTGGGGTTGTGGCTCAGTGGTAGAGCGCTTGCACAGCATGCGTGAGGCACTGGGTTTGATTCTCAGCACTGCATATAAATAAATGAAAAAAAAAAAAAAGGTTCATTAACAACTAAAAAAATTTTTTAGGGGCTGGGGCTGTAGCTCAGTGGTAGAGCACTTGCCTAGCATGTGTGAGGCACTGAGTTCGATCCTCAGCACCATGTATAAATAACAAATGAATAAAATAAAGATCTATCAACAACTAAAAAATATTTAAAAAAAAAAAGAAGAAGAACATGGCCAGGTACAATAGAATGTGCCTATAGTCCCAACTTCTAGGAAACTGAAGCAGGAGGATCACTGGAGTTCAGACAATCAAAACTAGGCTAGGCAATATAGCAAGACCCTATCTCAAAAGAAAAAAGAACATAAAGCAGATTCTAGTGTTCTACTTTCAGAAAAGGTGGTAACTAGAAATCGGTGGGTAGTCCATGGAAAGCTAAAGAAGTTTATTGTTGCAGTGTTAAGATAGAGTGGGGCTAAGAAATGGTAAGCTCTCTATAAGTGCTTTATAAGGTTTTATTTTTGCAAAAGCAGGCTTCTGATTCAGTGTGCTTGAAAACATTTGGGTTTTTTTTTTTTTTTTTTTTGGTACTGGAGATTGAACTCAGGGGCATTTGACCACTGAGCCACATCCCCAGCGCTATTTTGTGTTTTATGTAGAGATAGGGTCTCACTGAGTTGCTTAGCACCTCGCCATTGCTGAGGCTGGCTTTGAACTCAGATTCTCCTGTTTCAGCCTCCCTAAGTGCTGGGATTACAGGCTTGCACCTCCGCGCCTGGCTGAAAATGTTTGTTTCAAGCTTAGACATTTCAGCTAGACTGAATAGACATTGGGCAGAGAGTGCTGGCCTTCTCCCTGGGGACAAGAAATAAGACCTCAGCCAGGCACAGTGGCGCACACCTGTAATCCCAGCACTTTGGGAGGCTGAGACAGGAGAATCACGAGTTCAAAGCCAGCCTCAGCAACAGTAAGACACTAAGCAACTCAGTGAGACACTGTCTCTACACAAAACACAAAATAGGGCTGGGGATGTGGCTCAGTGGTCGAGTGTCCCTGAGCTCAATCCCTGGTACCAAAAAAAAGAAAAAGAAAAAGAAAGAAAGAAGACCTCGTGAGGATTTTTGCTACCACGCTGTATAGTCTGCTGTTATGCCCACCCACTCATCTGTCCATGTAAGTGTGTCTGTTGTTGGCGGGCCACACACGAGTGCCATTCAAACTCATTGCCACTATAATTGGTCTGAATCATTGAGGGGAGTTTATTTCTGGAAACTGTTGAAAGAAAGTGCCATCTATCCACTGTGCCTCATATTCTAAAAAACATCCCTCAATCAAGGCAGGGTAGCCATTGCTGGTTCTCAGGGCTGAGACTTAATGACCTAAAGGATTATTGCTACCGCATGGTGAGTGCCTTTGGCTCAGCCTGGAAATGCTCTAAAAGCCAGTCCCTTAGACTTGGTATTTGGCCCACAGTGAGCAGGATACTAACTGCTCCTCTGGTAGCCTAAGAGAAATGCTGCCCACCCTGGTTTTTAGGGGAAACAATCAGCTGGGATTCTCTCCCAGATACACGGTGAATCAATAAACAGATAGGTGGGCTGGAGATGTTACTCAATGCTAGAAGGATTGCCTAGTGTATGTGAGGCCCTGGGTTCAATTCCCAGTACCACAAAAAAAATAAAACAAATAGATTTTCCCCTTTAAGTGTTTGCTAGAAAACAGTGAATGGGCTGAGATTGTGGTTCAGTGGTGGAGCACTTCCCTCACATGCGTGAGGCATTGGGTTCAATCCTCAGCACCACAGAAAAATAAATAAGTAAAATAAAGATAGTGTCCATCTATATCTAAAAAAATATTAACAAGAAAACAGTGAGGCCTGAAGTCTCTAGCTTTGCCCTGTCCTTTTCACCTTCCTCCTCACCCTGTTTTGTCATCATCCTGAGGCTTTGAGTGCAGGTCCTGAGTATAGCGGGGACAGCACTTATGTTTCATGTCTGGTTGAGAGTAGCTTCCAGGAGTTCTCCTACGGTTCTGATGGTGTGTGGAAAGGAGCACGGGACTAGGGGCACGCAGCAGGGTTGTGATGCAGAGACGAGGGTCAGAGGGAGAAATAAGTGGGAATTGGCAGGAGTTTTGTGTAAAATGAAGGTGAGCTTGATGCATGTGTTTGAAATGTATTTGCTGCCTACATAGCTGTGCTTTAGCTGATGGTATTTAAGTTGATCATCAAAGCCTCAGAAGAAACCCTCAAGAACCAACCAGTCAGGCTAGGGCTATAGCTCAGTTGGTAGAGTGCTTGCCTTGCATGCGCAAGGCTCTGGGTTCAATCCCTGGCATCACCAAAAAAAGAGAACCAACCAGTCTAGAGATGAAAAGTATAAATAGTATAGTTGTGCCTATTCTGAGGGTATGAATGTAGGCCCTGTGGGACTCTGGGAGAGTGCAAGAGTGAGCCCCCACATGCCATGTGGATGAGCTAAAGGCCACAGATGGGAGTTGGAGTAAAGAGACCTGAGAAGCACCTGAACCAGTGGAGTGTGTCCAGGGTGTGGATGGCATGGTGTGCTCCTTAGAAAAACACTTTGCAAGCCAGGCGTGGTAGCGCAAGCCTGTAATCCCGGCACTTAGGGAGGCTGAGACAGGAGAATCGCGAGTTCAAAGCCAGCCTCAGCAATGGTGAGGCGCTAAGCAACTCAGTGAGACCCTGTCTCTACATAAAACGCAAAATAGGGCTGGGGATGTGGCTCAGTGGTCGAGTGCCCCTGAGTTCAATCCCTGGTACCAAAAAAAGAAAAACACTTTGCAGTAGAACCAGTATCCATATTGTATCCTTTACACAATATATGTAGCTACTGCTAAAACATGGTAGACTCATCATATATGAAGTTTATGAAATGAGTAATCTCCAGATGATTGATAAACATACAACTGATGTTTGTTGTGTAATTTTTCAGGAAATAAAAAAATTCATTAAAGGGGTTTCTGAGAGGATCAAGAAAACCAGAGATAAATATGGCATCAACGATAATGGCACAACAGAGGTAATGGCCTTCCCTGACAAGTTAGGGCACAGGTTTTTGCAGGTGCACTGACCCTAATTGTGGTTTTTATTCTTCCAGCCTCGTGTACTATACCAGTTAGACCGGATCACCCCCACCCAGATAGAAAAGTTTCTGGAGACCTGTAGGGACAAGTACATGAGGTAGGGAGGCTAATTGTCTTAGGCTGCAGGCATTCGCAGACATCTCTTTTGTCCCTTATGTTCCCCATGGGCACAAACTCCTACAACCAGCACCACTTGCTCCCTGCCAGGTTTACAGCAGATTTGTCACCTATGATCTAGGAATTCCAGTGAGTCACTAAGCTGGAAACTCTCTGACCTGGAAGTAATTACAAAGAAATTTCCCAAATGTATTCTCCCCCTGGAGAAATTCCAAGAAATATGGCAGATGCTGGCTGCTCTGTCCACCTTCAGTGCCCTCTGTTAGGAGACCACTGAGGTCTTCTGTAGGCGGTGGATGGACCCATTCATCCCATGCTTACCACCAAAAGAATTTTGTTGCTTTTGTAGATGCCTATGTGACCAATGCATTTCCCTGTCTATACCTGTTCCTGGTCTGTGCTGGGTTCTTCCTCTATCACACACAGCCTGGCCCTTTGCCAATTCCTCTCTTACCCCAGTGGCATCTTTGTTTTCTGTTTAAAAGCAATAACTATGGGCACTGTGGCTCACACCTATAATCCCAGCGACTTGAGAGGCTGAGGCAGGAGGATCTGGAGTTCAAAGCCAGCCTCAGCATCTTAGTGAGGCCCTAACCCTAACTCAGTGAGACCTTGTCTCTAGATAAAATATATTTTAAAAGTGCTGGGGATGTGGCTCAATGGTTAAGGGCTGTGGGTTCAATCTCCAGTACCAAAACAAGAAAAGAAAAACAATAGAAGCCTGTCCCTCGCACTGTGGCTGGACTTTTCTTTATCACATTGTGATTTCATTCATGCCTTTTCCTTCTAGGGCACAGATGGAGCCAGGCTCTGCAGTGGGTGCACTCTGTGCCCAGAGCATTGGTGAACCAGGCACCCAGATGACCCTGAAGACTTTCCACTTTGCAGGTGTGGCCTCCATGAACATCACTCTGGGCGTGCCCCGCATCAAAGAGATCATCAACGCTTCCAAGGCCATCAGGTGCCCGGCTCCCTGCCCTATTTATTGAGGAACAGTGATCTTTGTGTCCCACGCATACCTGTGATGCTCTAATGGGACAGTGTCTCACACTCTGGAGAATGATTACCATGTTGATCATATTTTGGTGTTTTAAAAATGTCACTCAAAAAAAAAAAGTTAAAACTAGAGACAGCCAGATGCAGTGGCACATACCTGTAATCCCATGTGCATGGGAGGCTGAGGCAGATAGATTGCTTATTCAAGACCAGCCTGGGCTGGGCATGGTGGTACAAGCCTGTAATCCCAGCAGCTCGGGAGGCTGAGGTAGGAGGATCATGAGTTCAAAGCTAGCCTCAGCCAAAGGAGGCACTAAGCAACTCAGTGAGACCTTGACTCTCTAAAATACAAGGTAAGGTTAGGAATGTGGCTCAGTGGTCAAGTGCCCCTGAGTTCAATCCCTGGTACAAAAAAAAAAGACCAGCCTGGACAACTTTAGCAAAACTATCAAAAAAAAAGGGCTAGGGATTTAGTTCAGTGGTAGAGTGCCCCTGAGTTCAATCCCCAGAAACAACAACAACAAAACGTAGACAGTCAAAATGGAAGCAATGTTTTTTGTTTTGTTTGTTTAATTTTTTTCAGTTGTTAATTGACCTTTGTTTGTTTATTTATATGTGGTGCTGAGGATCAAACCCAGTGTCTCCCACATGCGAGGCAAGCGCTCTACCACTGAGCCACAATCCCAGCCCCAGCAATGTTTTTTTATAGCCACAAGTCACAAGAAAGAGAAAATGATACAATTGACTAGACAAATTGGAGATCTCATTCCTTTGATATCATTCACACCCTAAACAGGGCTGATGCCATATTCTATAATGCACCTTATGATTTTACGATAGGATTATAGGGAGTGTGAGACTAGAAGAAATAGAAATATATTACTTGTGTATTTCTTGTGTAAAATCACGATTTCATCTATAATCTAAATCTGACAAAACAGCAATAGCAGTAAGTGAAAAATAGCTGTTCCTGATTCTAGAACAATGACCGTGGACGTCCAGTGTGGAAGGAGCTCTACCTGCCCCTTGGGGCTGGTCACATCAGTCCTAGGAGGTACCATGGAGAACAGTGAGGACAGAAACTGATAGCTGTGGTCAGAGACCCGGAGGTGGTCCTGGAGAGGGATAGAGGAAAGTAAAATACTCGAAGGGTCAGTGTACGCAGGGAAGAACTGAAGCGACCACTTCTCAGCACCAAAGAGGAAGGGGCAGGGCTCTCTCTGCCCATTAAAAAAATTCTGAAAGTGCTTTCATTCACTGATGGAGTGGGTTGCCTGGGGAACTCCAAAAATTGTAAACCTAAATGAGAGTTCATTCAGCCTTTGTAGCACGTCTGACACCCATAAAATGCTCAGTAAATGGCAGGTACGATCACGCAAGACTGTGAGTAGTGCTCAGATTTAGCAGAGCAGTGCTCTTCAAGTAGGCCCAGTCCTTGTGCAGTGATTGTTTTTCCTTCTCACAGCACGCCAATCATCACAGCACAGTTGGACAAGGATGACGATGCAGATTATGCCCGCCTAGTGAAGGGCAGGATTGAGAAAACCCTCCTGGGGGAGGTAAGAGATGCCTCTGCATAATAAGAAAAGGAAGCCAGGCGCGGTGGCTCCGCATGTAATCCCAGCACTTTGGGAGGCTGAGACAGGAGAATCGCGAGTTCAAAGCCAGCCTCAGCAACGGCGAGGTGCTAGGCAACTCAGTGAGACCCTGTCTCTACATAAAACATAAAATAGGGCTGGGGATGTGGCTCAGTGGTTGAGTACCCCTGAGTTCAATCCCTGGTACCAAAAAAAAAAAGAAAAGAAAAGGAGCGGAGGTGGGGGTGGCAGTGGCATTGAGAGAGGGAATGCCAGCTGTAGGCCACACTGCTCCAGCTCTGCCTGAAGAGCCAGCGTGTGTGCTCTGGGCAGAAGGGAGTGAATGATGAAAGTTCTGCTCTCCCAACACCACAGATTTCAGAGTATATCGAAGAAGTGTTTCTTCCTGATGACTGCTTTATCCTCGTCAAGCTCTCCCTGGAACGGATTAGACTTCTGAGACTAGAAGTGAGTCACCTAATTAAATGTACGGAGGAAGTCATGCTGTCAGCCCCAACACAGGTGCTGACAGACTAGGACAAGAGCTAAGCAAGACAGGAGGCAGTGCAGGGGCTTCAGTTTGGCTTCTGTTGTTGGAGACTCGTTATACCGTCCCACTCAGTCTTTCTAAGCTGACCCTTCAGACGTGGCCATCTGAAGACACAAGAAAACTAGTTGAGACTTTGTATAGGGCCCAATACCAGTTCACCATGACAGTGTGTTAGTCAGCTTTCTGTTACTCTAACAAATATCTAAGATAATCAGCTTACAAGGAGAAAAGGTATATTTTGGCTCCTGGTTTTGGAGGTTTCAGTCCATGGTCAGTTGGGCCTCAGCAAGTGGCAAAGCAACTGCCTACCTCATGTCCGGGATGCAAGAAAGAGGAGAAAAGGAAGGGGCTGGGGAGAAAAGGGCAGTGACTGGAGGACTTCCCACTAGGCCCTACCTTTCAAAGTTTCTACCACCTCCCAAAAGCACCAAGCTGGAACCAAGCCTGGACACATGGTCCTTTGGGTGACATTTAAGATCCAAACTGTAGCATGTGGCATTATAATAACTAGTCTCTGTGTCTTCCCAGCGTCTGGAAGAACTGTGGGACCAGGTGTGCCTTACTCACTTGTGTGTCCCTAGCACAGTACCTGGCTGCTTTGGTAGAGGTTTTTAAATGGCTAGATTAACCTGGCTTCTCATAATGGCATTTGCATGTAGATAATAGAGTAGTCATCAGCCTGCTTCAGGAGCTGGGTGTGGTGGTGCATGCCTGTAATCCCAGCACTTTGGGAGGCCGAGACAGGAGAATCACGAGTTCAAAGCCAGCCTCAGCAACAGCAAGGCACTAAGCAACTCAGTGAGGCCCTGTCTCTACATAAAACACAAAATAGGGCTGGGGATGTAGCTCAGTGGTAAGTGACCCTGAGTTCAATCCCTCTTGCCAAAAAAACCATTCTTTCAGCCCAATGTCAAGTATCAGATTCATGTGTTTTCCCATATTGACATCTCTTGCTCATATTTTGTTGCCTACCTGTGTCTCTTGTACCACAAAAGCCAAGTTATTTCCAGGAGGGTAGCGCATGAACAACTGTGGTGATGTGGGGTAAAGGCGAGGTTCTGCTGAAGCTTTGAAGTCTCCTGGCCTCCAACCAGCAACCTCCCTAGATCCCCCAAGGGGCTGCGTGTATTGCCATGAATTGAGCATAAATTTTTCAGTGGGGCAAATATTGGTTCTTGAGGTGAAAAAAAGTCTCTATGAGTAAAACAGATAGACAAGTGTACACAGCAGAAATGCAGTATATCTGTGGTATTAAAATTTCATGGTGCAGAATTATAAGGGGGGAAAAGGACTAAAAAGTCTTCTTAAGGGACAGTAATAAACTAAGGGTGGAAAAAACGGACATGGAAGGTCTTAAGCTCCATTACTAATGCCCACACCCCGGCCTTGCAGGTGAACGCTGAGACGGTGCGGTATTCCATCTGCACCTCCAAGCTCCGCGTGAAGCCTGGTGACGTGGCTGTTCACGGCGAGGCTGTGGTGTGTGTCACCCCCAGAGAGAACAGCAAGAGCTCCATGTACTACGTGCTGCAGTTCCTCAAGGAGGACCTCCCCAAGGTGAGGCCAAGTTGCTGCTCATGGAGAGACAGTGGGCTATACTGTGAATGCCCAGGGCTGAGACCCCATTTTCTCCCTAACATTGCGACACCAGTGCTGCCCATCAGATTCCTTTCTGTTCTATCATAAAACTGATTGTGGAAAGGGGCGCAGTCCCCTGAACTGGTGTTTTTCTTCCTGACCTCAGACACACAGGCACTCTTGGGTTTAGTGTTACTAGTGATGGCTGCTGGGAACTGGGGACAAATGAAAGCCAGCCCAGGGCATGACAGGCTTATTCTTACGGCACCTGGTTTCCTAGGCTCTCAGGTTGGCCAGGCCGTGGGAGCTGTGGGATCTAGAGCCTCTGTGTCTCTGAATCCAGGTGGTGGTTCAGGGCATCCCAGAGGTGTCCAGAGCTGTCATCCACATCGATGAGCAGAGCGGGAAAGAAAAGTACAAGCTTCTGGTGGAAGGTGACAATCTGCGGGCAGTCATGGCCACCCATGGTGTGAAAGGCACCCGGACCACCTCCAATAACACCTATGAGGTACCACTCAGCCCACCCAGTCTCAGAGTCAAGCTGTCTCCCTGTGCTGCTTACAAGCCCTCAGGCAACTCCCAGCACACTTCCCCAGGTCCTCAAAATTTGCTTTGGGTCTACCACTAAGAATTGCCCGGCAATCCAGTTTTGGGAAACAGCAGGCTTTGCTTTGAATTTTCTAAGCAGAAGAAGAAGTAGAAGTTTCAGTAGCATCCAGAAGGGGCCCTTTCCACCCATCCCTTGCTGTCCGTAGGTGGAGAAAACTCTAGGCATTGAGGCTGCTCGGACAACCATCATCAATGAAATTCAATACACCATGGTCAACCACGGCATGAGCATCGACAGAAGGCACGTGATGCTGCTCAGTGACCTGATGACCTACAAGGTTCGTGGGAGAGGAAGCTCCAGGGCTGCCAGGGCATCTTGAAACCCACTTGTAGGAAAATAGAGCTGGGGAACTCCCAAGGCACATAGATATACTGCTGTGAGGACCATCCAGGAAAGAAAATAAGATGCCACTATCACTCAAAAAACCAACACTTCAAGTGTTCTGGTAAAATCCCAACATGAGAATTGCAATCTCATGGCAAACATACCCAGTCAGTAGAACAGGAGCCAGAGCATAGTTTTTTGTCTTGAGTTTTATCTTAAAGCAAAATTAGCCATTGCCCAAAGCCCTGAGATTCCCATGCGAGCTGGGGTATTTACTCTCTATTAAACCCATTTACCACACTTCTGTAGCCACTTCCAGGCAGAGGATAAGTGTAGGTGACCTGAAATAGAATACTGGGGAGTGGCATGCTGAGGGTTGGCTGGTTGTTTTTTGGGTTTTTTTGTTTGTTTTTCACTTTTTCTCCAAAAATGTATTCCGCTAGCAGCGCCATAGGGCAGCAAGTATTTGTGACCTCTCCAAACAATCTTGTACTGCAGGCCCTTTGAAACCAAGTGAGAAACATGGCCACCACAAAGGAAAGGCTGTCAGTTTTAAGTCTTCCTTTCCGGTTTTATTGTATGTACGATTTTACTGTATACAGTGGGAGTAGACAGTGTGCATGCAGCTTTTATTCTGACTTTAACAGAAACATTTTCCATATTGTTAAATAATTAACATGTTTTCATATTATTAAATAATTTTATAAATATTCTTTTTTAATTATGGCACAGCATTCCTTTGATGGAAGTAACTAAATGGCATTAACATATTTCCCACTTAAAGCTTTTAAATTCATTCTGTTTTTAGTTTTTTGGGCCATAATAAAGAATCAGCATAGCATTCCCTCCCCCTTTTTAAAATTTGTTCTAATTAGTTATACATGACAATAGAATGCATTTTGACACATGTACACAAATGGAGCACAATTTCCCATTCCTCTGGCTGTACGTGGTGCAGAGTCACACCAGTATTATAATCATACATGTATAGAGAGCAATAATGTTTGACTCATTCCACCATCCTTCCCATCCCCTCGGCTTCTCCCCTCTGCACAATCCAAAGTTCTTTCATTCTTCCGTCCCACCCCTTCCTCCATTGTGGATCAGCATTGCTTATCAGAAAAAACATTTGGGCTTTGGTTTTTTGCATTTGGCATATTTCACATAGCATGATATTCTCTAGCTCCATCTATTTACTTGCAAAATTTCCACAATTTCATTCTTCCTGAAAGCTGAGTAATATTCCATTGTGTATATGTACCACATTTTCTTTATCCATTCATCTGTTGAGGGGCATCTAGGTTGATTCCACACTTTAGCTATTGTGAATTGAGCTGTTATAAACATTGATGTGGCTGTGTCACTGTAGTATGCTGATTTTAAGTTCTTTGGGTATAAATGGAGGAGTGGGATACCTGGGTCAAATAGTAGTTCCATTTCAAGTTTTCCACTGCTTTCCATAATGGTTGCACCAATTTACAGTTCCACCAGCAATGCCTGAGTGTAACTTTTTTCCCACATCCTCACCAACACTTATTATTGTTTATAGTGTTGATAACTGCCATTCTGACTGGAATGAGATGCAATCTTAGAGTAGTTTTGATTTGCATTTCTCTAATTGCTAGAGACGATGAACATTTTTTCATGTTTGTTGATCAATTGACATTCTGTGAAGTGTTCAGTTCCTTAGCCCATTTATTGATGGGATTATTTGTGTTTTTGGTGTTAAGTTTTGCTGAGTTCTTTATGTATCCTGGAGATTAAGCACTCCCCTTTTTAAAGTTAGAGTCTTAATACTTTGTTACACAGCATCTAGATGGAGTGTAAGGCTCCATGTCACCAGTGACCGGTTGCCTCCTGTGACAGACAGCAAGACTAGATTGACAACCTCAGGCCTGTAGTTATGACATGAATGGCTGTTTGGCTGATTTTTTGTCAATGCTATTGAGGGGATGCATGGTGCTTTGATTTTCCTGCTTTTATGAGTAGCCTGAGAGCCCTCTGAATGTGTTCACAATATAGGGTGAAGTTCTGGGCATCACCAGGTTTGGCCTAGCCAAGATGAAGGAGAGTGTGCTGATGCTGGCCTCCTTTGAGAAGACAGCTGACCATCTCTTTGATGCTGCCTACTTTGGACAGAAAGATTCTGTGTGCGGTAGGTTTGATGTTTCTAGAAGTAGAATCAAAGGCCTTTATTGAGGCAGGCTCAGGAGGTCAAGCCTGTGATTCCAGCAACTCAGGAGACCAAAGGAGCCTGAGGCCAGAGGATCACTTATTTTAGGGGGTCGGGGTTGGGGTACTGGAGTTTTAACCCAAGGAAGGGTGCTTTACCACTGAGCTGCATCCCCAGTCCTTTTTGTCTTTTTATTTTGAGACAGGTTCTCACTAAGTTGCTTGGGTCCTCGCTAAGTTGCTGAGGCTGGCCTCAAACTTGCAATCCTCCTGCTTCAGCCTCCTGAGTCACTGGGATTACAGATGGGCAGCACTATGCCCAGCAAGGATTACAACTTTGAGCCCAGCTTGGGCAACTTGGCAAGAACCTGTCTCAAAGTAAAATTAAAAGGGCTGGGGATGTAACTCAGAGGCAAAGCACTTGCCTAGGATGCATAAGACCCTGGGTTCCATTCCAGTACTACCAAAACAAAAAGAAGGCAGCGTTTATTGTTTACAGCTTAGCTAATGGCTAGGACTTCTTGAGGATTGAACACACTGAGCAGACTCTTTATTTTTTTTAAGAATAAAGGCACAGGTCACAGAATTAGAACTGGTCAATCTTTTGTCTCCAAAGCCTGACTATAGCACCCTGTTCTCTCCTACACCATCTGTGAGAAAGCTCTTCTCTGTTGGTACAGGTAGTTTTAGGTCCAGGGAGAAAAGATCAACCTGAACCATATGGGAATTTTTCTAACTATTGAAACAGTCTGCCACACTGATCCCACACCCTGTGTGTTGACAAGACAGTAACATGGCCACCTCAGCACCACCAGGTGGTCCCGCTGTCATGTCTCCTCAGGAAGGCAGCTGGTGTGCCATTTACATTGTGAAGCTCTTGTACCAAGCACCAAGTGTGCTGAGCACCTTGGCCCACCTGGGAGGTACAGGCATTCACCTTTCACAGCAAGACCAAGGGCTGTCGAGCTTGCTTGCCAGCTTGCCCTGCACACCACTAAGCCTTGTCCTCCCCACCCCACAGTGTCTCTGCCAGGTATCCTGGTCTGGAGATGAGGGAGTGGTCAACAGTGTTTGGCAGACCACCTCCTTCCCTGAGTCAGCACTGAGTCCTGAGCCTTTTTGTAGCCTTCCTTTTTTTTTTTTTTTTTTTTAATATTTTTTTAGTTGTAGGTGGACACAATATCTTTATTTATTTTTATGTGGTGCTGAGGATGGAACTCAGAGCCTCACGCATGTGAGGCAAGCGCTCCACCACTGAGCCACAACCCCAGCCCCTGTAGCCTTCCTTAATCCACAGCAAGACTGCGGGCCCAAAGGAGGAGTTGGTTCAGGACTGGCCTTGGACAGTTCAGCAACCTGCCTAAGTCCCCCGCCAGTTACACCCAAGCAGGGCTCCAACCCTGGCTGCCATGCCC
>PVHX01000637.1:135334-272625 GCA_004024805.1 Geosciurus inauris
TGAGATTACAGGCGTGCACCACCACGCTCGGCACAATTCCTATTTTTGTATGGATTTGTCAAGTAGGGAATGGCTAGGTGAGGCTTCATTCAGAGCATTCACTTATTTTTTACCCTTGTCTACTTTCAAAAGCTACATGGGGTCTGGGGATATAGCTCAGAGGAAAAGCACTTGTCTAATGTAGAGAAGCCTTGGTTTGATCTGCGGCACCAGTCAAGGTGGGGATGCAGCTTGGAGATGAAGAAGAAAAGAAATCACACAATTCTTCAAGTTAAAGAAAGGTGAAAGGAAAGAAAAAGAAGCAGTGATTGGCAGAGGAAGGTTCAGAGAAGAACAAGAGGAGGCCTAGGCGAGAGGAGAACAACTCTGCTGACAATGGTGACCCAGCAGCCCTCCCTGATTCCAGGAAGCTAGGCTTCTGCACCCACCTGCCGCTGCTGCCTCTCCACCGCCCACAGCCGCCTGCTGTAGTTTCCAAGGGCATTGTCATCTGCTCACTGCCGTCCCAGTTGTTTGCTTCTCTTCCAGGACCTAAGCTACAGAAGCATTGGGTGGCAAACTCAGTTTCCCAAGCATCATTCAATGTCCTGTCTCTCTAGGTTGTGTTCTCAAAGGCAGAGGCTACAGGATGACTTTGGCTCAGCTGGGAGAAAACTGGCTAAGCATCTTTTAGTTGCCATCAGTCTGCTGGGCCATGACCAGGCAGTGTCCCTCCCTGAGGGTGCAGAAGTCCCTCCACTTTCCCAGGAGAATAGTACTAGGCCACTGCTTCACAGCCACCCCTCTTTTATAGATCAGAAGAAAAACGATTTGCCAAGTTCAACCAATTGATTGCCATGGAGCTGGAACTCAGATTCTAGTTTTCTAGTGCTGAAGTCAGTAGACTTGCCCTCCTGTGTGTTGAAAGTTTTCTGATTTCAATTCTGGTTGTTCCAGGGGTGTCCGAGTGCATCATCATGGGAATCCCGATGAACATTGGAACTGGGCTCTTCAAGCTGCTCCACAAAGCCGACAGGGACCCAAACCCTCCTAGGAGGCCTCTGATCTTCGACACAAATGAATTCCATATTCCTCTCGTCATATAGTCTGGGAAAGGAAGAGAGCTTTCCAGACCTCAACCCCTTGTCCTGTCTGCAGGTGACCTAAAGAGATTTGTGCTCCCTGGGACAGAGCCCTGAAGGCCCCACCTGTGCCAGTGGTCAGAGGGGGCCCTGGCATCTCCAGGAGCAGCTTACTCTTTAACACGAAACAGCCCACACCTGACCCTGCCTGCACCACCCTGCTCTGGGACACTGAGGGCTAGATTATTGATTATCTAACCTGTGGGTATCTCAGCCCCTCCTGCCTCCCTTCCTCCCTGGACTTAAGGGAACTCACAGCCAGGAGTCACTTGGCCATCCCGCCTCACTGCATCCCCTCCACCAACTCCCAGGGGTCCTCACACCTGACCATGAGCCAGGTCTAAGCCCCACACAGGCCGGGGCTTATTCCTGTTTCTTCCACTTGGTCATGCTGGATTCTGTCAATGTGACATACACATGTAAATATTGTGCTATTATTTATTTGTTCCATTTAAGGAATTTGGAATTTTTGGTTTTATTTCATTTTACTTTTGAAACCAATAAGCTATAGAAAACAAGGAAGCCAGCATCAAAGTGTCAGTGGAAAACCTGGTTAAGCGAATAGGACCATCTAGAATTGGTAACTGAGCTGAGACTGTCAAGAGGACCAAGCTTCTCTGAAGTGTCATCTTTAAGATACTCTGTCTACTCTGTTGTTTTCCTCTACCTCTGAGCCCATGTGACAAGAGCCAAAGCTATTCTCCATGACCTGTAGAAGCCTCACTAAAGCTTGGAGCCTCCTGAGGTGCGGACGAGGTAGCTCAGAACCTGCTATTATCCACAGAGATGATATACAGCTGGTCCAGGCTGCCAGCACTGCCTTCTGCTGGTATCCACACCTCCCTGAGGTGTCTCCATGTCTGTCCCACCTCTTAGAACTGGAAAGTGCAGGGCTGGTTCAGAACCAATGGCCTAAAAGTACCTCAGGGGCAGTGGTGGGAGAAGAGTGCTTCTGGGCACAGGCAGGTACCAGCTATAAGAGGTAGAAGAGACACCAGGACAGGAGAGGAGGAGGCCCAAGTAGGAGGTGAGCATCAGCTGGAGCTGGGGATGTGCCCCAGCTGGCAACACAGGTCCCCTAAATAGTATAAATCTGTGACAATAGAAAGCAGACGCTGAGGCTGTCAGAAGAAAACCAGCCTGGTATCCTGGTCTTGCTCAGGCTGCTGCCCAGTGCCAGCACCATTGCTGGGGGTCTGTCAGGGGTTTGGAGGAGGTTTTATGCAACATAGGAAAGAAATGCAAGTAGCTCATCTTCTAGGAGGGGGTTTGCTCCTGGGGACAATGTGTTCTTTGTGCTGAATTTGCTCAGTGGGATTGGCGCAGAGCCAGGGATAAGTAGCTATGGCTGCAGTTCCCCTCCCCCTAAAGAACATTCTGTGGGGCTGTCCCCCACTTCCCTGCCCAGATGAGTCCCATTGTTCTGGCTCTTCCTTCCTGCCTGGGGAGTGAGATGACCAGAAAGTGGGGATTTGATGCTGCTTTGTGGCTCCAGTCACTCCTGAAGGTGTATCCGCTGCAGTGACAGCAGGTTCAATTGTCTCATCTAAGACACAAGAGGTTATTGTTGAGCAGGGTGGGTTTGAGTGATTAAAGAGATGGATGTGCTAAAAGAGGACACCAAAAGAATTGGAGCAGTATTTTCTAGAACTGTGCTTAAGTGCTTTCGATGTCCCTTTGTTGAGTTCCCAAGTTCTGAGTTAATGCTGCTAAGAGATTTAGTGTGGCTGATAATTATTGGATCTAAGGTAAAATGTCTGCTTTCTCTCCCATACTGATGATGTTCTGAGTTAGCAATTCTTGACCCAAGTTATTTCTGACCAAGACTCGGTTTTAAAATTTATAGTTTTGCCCTGTGTTCTGTCTGCATCCACCAGGCTGACCTACGACCTTCTCTCAAGGTATCAGTGATGTGAAAAATGCTGTTTTTCTTAATATTCTCCCCCAATCTGCCTCTTCATGACAATTAAGACTGTTAACAGTTGCTGACTCAGGGATTCCACTCAGCACCTCACCGAGGGCACTGCTCCTCATGCAGCCCAGGGAGAGTCACAGGGACCCCACACATTCATGCAACTGCCTTCCTGAAAACTTGCATGGGAAGTAAGCCACAGACCTGATCAAATCCAGGAGCCCTAGAAGACATAGTATGGCAAGGGAGAGGACAGCAGGCCTGCTCTCCTGCCATGACACACACTTGGGAAGGAGGTGAGGTCCTAGATTGGGCTAGGGGCACCCACATCCTGATTGGGGGACCACTCTGGTGTGCACTGACAGGTCAATGTGAGACGTAAGTGACTGATGGGTGCAGATACTCCTGCGGCACCCTGGGATCCAGCCAGGTATGGTGCAGTCACCCAGTGAGAAGCCACATACATGTCCATAGGACGCTGCCCCATCCTGGTACCACCACAGCCTCAACACAGGAGGCCTTCTCTGCTCCCCACTGTTCCGTAGCATGGTGTTTAAATTCATCCTCATGATCAGCTGCCCTGCCGTGGCATTGGGCTGTATGCCAGCGGACTCTGAAGACATGGCAGCAGTGGGTTCTCAATAGTGAGCTCAGGAAAGGGCTTGGGTGTTACTCTGTGGACATCTTTGGAAGAAATAAGAAAACATTTCATATTTCAACTCATCCATAAGCAATTCCTCTTTCTGACTAGCAATCTGCCTGGCCCTTTCCTTTTACATCTTGTGGACCAGGGAGATTAAGAGAGCTCTTGACTTGATTACAGCCCCCTGCTTTGTCAGCGCTTCGTGGGTAGGAGAGACATTCTGGAGTCTTTCCGTGTCTCTGTCAGTTAAATTATGGTGTTGTGTTTCTATTTAAGGATTTATCCATGTGTATTCACATTGATTCATGTCTGATTGAACCTGACACTGTATAATGATTATTTTTCTTGAGTTTTTGCTGTCTCTTGGCAGATTTCTTTATTTTTCTACTAAAATGCAAGAGAACCTTGCTGTATGTAAAACTACAGCAGGGTCATCCTTGTGAGTTATGAAACAGGGTGATTGAGACTTGTATGAGCTCAGGCTCCTGAAATAGGAAATATCCCCTGCCACAAGCGTACCTCTCAGGGTGCTTGAACACAGGCATGAGTGCCCCACCCACCTTGGCCCCTGAAATTTAGGAAGGTGGGGAATAAGGTCAGCCCTGTGCTGGAGCTAATGGTGGAAGCAGTGGAAGTTCTCCAAAGCTGTTGCACTGGAAGTGCGCCCTGTCCCGGAACAAGTTCCTGACTTAAATGTTCTCTCAGTCATTCAACGAAGATTTAAGGCCTACAGAACCCAAGGCACCCATCAAGGAATTAGAGTTGCAGCAGTAAACAACAGGCCAATCAGATTTTTTTTTTTTTTTTTTTTCTTTTTTGAGACAAGGTCTTTAAGTTTCCCAAACTGGCATTGAACTTGGGATACTCCTACCTCAGCCTCACAAGTCACTGGGTTCATAGGTGTGCACCACCATGCCCAGCTCCACATATTTATGGATCTATAAAGAATCCTTCAACAGAAGGGATGGAGCAAAGAGGTTCAGGATCAAATTTGGCCACCATGTCCAGCACTCTTGGAGCAAGCAACAGCACCCAAGGCCTGTCACAAACAGGCTTAGCACATGGGCAAGTAAAGGGAAAGCCTGCTGAGACTGGCTGGCCCTTTGTCCAACCCCTCCTGACAGGGCCTTTCATGCCTCTAGTAGGCCTCCTCTTCTAGGAGGAATTCTGTGGATTCCAGAAGCTGTGCCCTCAGCAATGGACACAAGTCTGCCATAGCTGGGGAAAACTGCCGTCCTCCCAGACCCCCAGTCTGCTTACAGTATGAATGTGTGAATGTTTAGGTCCAAGAGAATAAGTATAATCAGAGTGTCAGGATTCAAATCTACCCGGACCCCCATTTTCTACCTGGTAACCTTGGACAAATGACTTCGCCTCTTTGCCTCACTTTACTCATTTATGAGACAGGGATGCCATTCAGTGTTGTCTAGCTCTAGGGTCAGTGCAAGGGTTATTTAAATGTGACTGCATCTGCAGCTCTTAGTACAGTGCCTTGCACATAGTACATGTTAAGTGTTTGCAATTGTGGTAACCATTACTATTTTTATTTTAAAAAAATGGATTTGCAGCTAAATACCAACTCTCTGGCCCTTTCATTTTGGCCATTGTTTTGCAGTGCTGGAGATTGAACCCAGGGGTTCTCTACCGCTGAACTACATCCCCAGACCTCTTATGAATTGTTTTTATTTTGAGACAGTCTCACTAAGTTGGCATGGCTGGCCTCAAATTTGTGGTCCTCCTGCCTCAGCCTCCTGAGGATTAGCTTGGATTACAGGTGTGTGCCATCAAGCCTGGTTCCTCTGGCTCTTCTTAACTTACCCAGATGGAGTTCTTTATGACCTTGGAAATCTGGCCTCCCTAGACATGACATCTGTCCCATTGTTCAATCAGTAGATCTAGGAAGTATTTTACTAGTCTTCCCTAGAAGGCTAGGCAAGGGGACCAACCAGCTGTCATATGGCCTTCACTCTGAGTTCTATTGTACCTTTCTGATTTTGTAGCTTCTGAAGGTCTTTTTTTTTTTTTTTTATGGTACTGGGGATTAAACGTAGAGATACTTGACCACTGAGCCACATCCCCAGCCCTATTTTGTGTTTGTTTGTTTGTTTTTTGGTACTGGAGATCGAACTCAAGGCCACTCGACCACTGAGCCACATCCCCAGCCCTATTTTGTGTTTTATGTAGAGACAGGGTCTCACTGAGTTGCTTAGCGCCTCGCCATTGCTGAGGCTGGCTTTGAACTGGCGATTCTCCTGTCTCAGCCTCCCTAAGTGCTGGGATTACAGGCATGCATCACCTGCCCGCCTTGCCTTTTTTTTTTTTTTTCTTTTAACATCAGTACTTAATGATAAAGAAATTGAGTCATATTGGAGCAGCCCTTGTTCTGGAAGGTACTCGAGTGTCCTGCTCTGGAAGTGATCTAGTGGTTCTTTACAGGGATGACAGAAGAAAGTAAGAGACACCAGCCAAGCATGGTGGCACACGCCTACAATCCCAGTGGCTCAGGAGCTTGAGGCAGGAGGATTGCGAGTTCAAAACCTGCCTCAGGAAAAGTGAGGTGCTAAGCAACTCGGTGAGACCCTGTCTCTAAATAAAATACAAAATAAGGCTGGGGATGTAGCTCAGTGGTTGAATGCCCCAGAGTTTGAAAACAGGAGGCACCAGCTAATCAGGTGGAGGGCTTCAGTCATTGGTTAGGAAAAGGTGACCAAAACTGCAAGTTGACACAGTCTTGGATGCAAAGATTTTTATTCCTGACATAAAATTCCCAAGTGAGCCAAGCATGGTGGTGCACACCTATAATTCTAGCCACTTGGGAGGCTGAGGCAGGAGAATTAAATTCAAGGCCAGCCTCAACAACTTAATGAGGCCCTATGCAATTTAGTGAGACCCTGTCTCAAAATAAAAATAAAAAATTTTTTAAAAGTCTTTTAAAAGGCTGGGAATGTAGCTCAGTGGTTAAGTGTCCCTGGGTTCAATCCCCAGTTTCAAAAAAATAAAACTCCCAAGTGAGCATTTCAGTGCTGAGACTGTTTTCAGAGTTGCCAAGGAGAGACCGTGGGCCCCCAGCCTACCACTCCACAGTGCTTTAGGTGTGGCCTCATCCTCATTTCTCTAAGGTGCCTGCTCAAGCTCCAGGTCTTCCAGCCAGAAGAAATAGCAAAAGAGGCCTGGCACTGCCCTTTAAGGAAAGTTCCCCAAAGTCACTTGACACTTCTGTTTACATCCCCTCAGCCCGAACCTAGCCAAACCCAGCTTGAGGGAGGCTGGAAAACGTTTGGACTCTGGGTGGCCATATGCCTAGCTAAAAATAGGAGCCTCTGTTAGCAAAGAAACAGGAGGGACAGGAAGTGGGAGAGGATCATATCTCTGCCTGTGGTGTATCAGGACCTTTTTCCCATTTGGGCTCAACAAAGGTCAGAATGTTCTCCTAAATTCCTTAGAATGGAGTGCTGCTAGTGGGGGGGCCATGAGATCAGTGACTTCTCCAAAAAAAAAGAAGGGCAGAACTGAGACCCTGACCCCTTTACTTTCCCTTTTCCTTTCTTGAAAATGCTATGCCTGAGTTATGTTTATATATATATATATGAACATGACATTTAAATTATATCATATTCCCTTAGCAGTATCAGGAAGTTCAAAATGATCCTTGACTGATGGAAAATGTGACTGTCAAACATTCGTTCAAAAATAACATGATTGCCAACCTACTATATCCAAATTCCAATGCTGGGTCATAGGAATAGAATGATACATAAAGTTGTTTTCTTCATTATTTTTCTTTTGGTAGTAGGGATTGAACCCAGGGACCCTTAATCACTGAGTCACATTGTAATTCTACTTATTTATTTTTGTACCAGAGATTGAACTCAGTGGTACTCAACCACTGAGCCACATTCCCAGCCCTATTTTGTATTTTTTTATTTGGAGACAGGGTCTCACTGAGTTGCTTAGTGCTTCACTATTGCTGAGGCTGGCTTTGAACTTGCGATTCTCTTGTCTCAGCCTTCCAAAGTGCTGGGATTACAGGTGTGTGCCACCACGTCCGGCTCCATTGTAATTTTTTATTTGAGACATTGTGTTGCTAAGTTGCTGAGGCTGGCTTTGAATTTGGATCCTCCTGCCTCAGCCTCCTGAGCTGCTGGGATTACAGGTATGCGCCACCACATCTGGTTTCCAGTTCATTTGTAATGTGGATACTAGATCTTAAATTATGTATGTGGTGGGTTCTACATTACTGTTGGGCCATTATTGATTAATTTAATACTTGATTTAATTCCTTAAGGAAAGCGACCATGCAAAAAGTAAAAAGAGTACACTGGAGAAATTAATTTCAATTTTTTCATTTAAAACCAACATGTCCAAAATATTTCAGCATGTCATCATCATATTAAGTTTAAAACTTAAAATAGAGAAATTTGATACACTTCATACAAAATTTTGGAAATCTGCTGTGTTTTACACCTAACTGCACATTTCAGGTTTCAGGTGTTTAATAACATACAGCCTGAGGTTGGCCATTCAGTTCCTTCACTTGCTACCCTAGCAAATTTCCAGCAAGGGCCTTTTGGAGCCTAAGCTGGCCA
Source organism: Geosciurus inauris (assembly GCA_004024805.1). NCBI lineage: Eukaryota > Metazoa > Chordata > Mammalia > Rodentia > Sciuridae > Geosciurus > Geosciurus inauris. The sequence continues at coordinate 143,597 of PVHX01000637.1, forward strand.
GAAGTCACTTTTTGTTCCCTGTTACCCTAGCCCAAAATCCAAGGTCTATTTGAAAATGGGTAATTCACACTTAGAAAGGGCAATAAGAGCCTAGTGTGGAAAGACCCAAACCTCACCACCTCCTTAGAAAGCTTTTTTGGCTCCCTAGGCCTTGAGGCCTGTACTTCTCAACCTCCACTTCCTGGAGGAGTCCCAATGGGCTGGGAAGTCAGGAGTTAGAAGAATCATGTTCCTGTGCTCTTCTGTCTGTCCTCCCACTGAACAGGCCTGACCAATTCTTTTATCACACATGTCAGGCACTAGTGGACTGTGATAAAGTTCCAAGTCAAGGGAGCATGACATAATCACCTGAGGTTGGCATTAAAAATAACAGCAACCAAACTCTCCCCAAATAGACTATTCTGGTCTCCCAGGTGTACAAGTGATTCATTCAGCCTAGGGTAGGCACAAATTTGCAGCCTGGGTGATAAATCCCCTGGTCTGGCAAAAATGGACCTGGACTAAGATGTGCGAGACTCAAGTTCTAGTCATCATCGGGCCAGTGGTTAGCAGCATTGCCATAGGCATGCTGCCTCCATCCTCCTGGGACTCGGTTTCCCAGTCTGTAAATGGAGATTAGACTCGCAGCTGTGTCCATATGCTTCAACGCACCTTGTGAGGCATCCAGGCTAGAAGGGATTTACGTGTGGCTTAGCTGCGCTAGCAGAACAAGTGGATGGAACTGGTCACTGCTCATAGAGCCACAAGTCTCAGCCAGGTCCTCTCTCACACTTCACACTCCTCCCATTGAGGAACTGTCCTGAGACCTGAAGCTGAGCCCCGTGACTATGCCCAGGGACCCCCAGCCTAGGTGTCAGCAGGGGCTGCAGCTCATCCTGGCATTCCCTCACCACTGTCCATGACACCAAACCCACCATCGAAACTGAATGGTTTACTTACCTTACTGGTATTTTCTCTTCCCTGGTAGAATGTGAGCTCCATGGACACAAGGATTTTGTTTTATTCTCTGCTTATCCCCAAGGCTTAGCACAGTGCCTGGTGTACAGCAGGTTGCTTTAAAAGTAATGGTCAGTTTGGTGGCTCAGTGGTAGAAACATGTGCTCAGCATGTGCAAGGACCTGGGTTCAGTCCCAGCACCAAAAAATAAGTAAGTTTTAGCCAGGCGTGGTGACACATGCTTGTAATCCCAGCAGCTCCGGAGGCTGAGATGGGAGAATCCCGAGTTCAAAGCCAGCCTCAGCAAAAGCGAGGTGCTAAGCAAACCAGTGAGACCCTGTCTCTAAATAAAATACAAAATAGGGCTGGGGATGTGGCTCAGTGGTTGAACATCCCTGAGTTCAAAGCCCCGAACCTCCACCAAAAAAAAAAATAGGGCTGGCTATGTGGCTCAGTGGTTGAGTGCCCTGGTACTCAAAAACAAAAAAAAGTAATTTTTAAAATACATCAGTTGAATAAATGAATATATGAAGGAGTGGATTCAGCCATAAATCCCCCCCTTAGAATGTAGCATCACGAAGGAATTGAGGATCCTAGAGCCCAGCAGGTCTGGATAGAATCCCTACCCACTTTATGGCTCCTTTGAAGGTGCTCCTCATCCTGAACCCATAGTTCACTTTAGGTGTCCTGACTGCAAAATGTCCCTATTCAAGGACTATACAAGCCTGATGTCTCTTGTCCTCGTACCACTTCACAAGTTTCAATTTCAACTTTGCCCAGAGAGGGCCCCTTACAGGGCTGAAACCAGGGCCATGGGCCCTGACTCCTGCTTCCCTCTTCCCCACTTTCCTGCCTGTGGGCCTGGGCCCCAAACCTGGCCCCAAATACAAGAGCCAAAGCCAAACACTTCTAGTATATACCACCATGGGTGATTTATTTAAGGGTCTCCAAATAATCACTTAAGTGTCACCATGGCAACCTGAAGAGTTGCCATGGATACTGGAGCCGAAACTGTCCCCATGGAGACACCTGGGAGACTCCATAGGAAATCATTACCAGGTGGAGGAAGCTGGGGAGGGAGGAGTTGGATAAATAACAGAGCCTCAAGGCCTGTGTGCTGGTGGGAAAAGGGGGACTGACGGGGCAAAGCGGGAAAGATCAGCTTAGAAAGGCAGGCTAGTTAATGATCCCCACCACTCCAGCCCCCCATCACTGCATAGAAGAGGTCTGAAAGGAAAGAGGACGCCCTAGCTTTGGCGGCCCCCGGGAAGGACGTGAGAAGGAGCTTTATTTTTCACTGTATGCTCTTTGGTACTGTTTGAATCTTCTTCATCATAGGTATGTAAATATTAACTATTCCAAAATTAAATAATATTTCAAATCCTCAAACCAACCCCATGGTAGATATTGTCTCCATTATACAACTAAAGAAACTGCTATTTTAAAAGGTCTAGAAAGTGGCCCATAATGACACAGATCAATGAAAATTAAACCCAGGGCTCTCGTGCTTCCTTAAGCAAGTCTGGATTCTTTGCCAATAACAACACTGACACAATTAGGCCGCCATCATCCCTCTAGGCCTCAGTTTCCTCACCTGTAAAATGGGCAGTTTGTATGGAATGAAAGCAAAGATCCCTCTGGCTTGACATTCTGAGCTCATTAACGTTTTTCCTCAGAACCTGAAGAGTCACCACTGTGGGTGGGCATTAGGGAGTGTGGTGAGGGACAGTATCCCTCAGGGACCTTTGAGAACCTCTGAGGCCAGACACAATAGTACAAGCCTCTTCTCCCAGCAACTCAGGAGGCAAAGGTGGGAGGATCCCAAGTTCCAGGCCAGCCTCAGCAACTTAGCAAGTTCCTGTCTAAAAAAAAAAAAATGAAAGAAAAAGGACTGAGGATAGGAGAAGGAAGGAGAGTGAACCATCAGGAAAATGCAAACCATAGGCACCAGCATGGCTAAAATAAAGGCAATCAGAAGTGTTGCATGAACGTTAAAAATCAGAACTCTCGTATGCTCCTGGTGGGAATGTCAATGGATTTTAGGACATTGTTTGGCAATTCCTTAAAAGATTAAACTCACTACTAGGTGCCCTGGTGCCCACCTGTAATCCTAGTGATTTGGGAGGCTGAGGCAGGATGATCACAAGTTTGAGGCCAGCCTAGAACACTTACTTTGTACTCTAACTCAAAATAACATAAAAAGGGCTGGGGCTATAACCCAGTGGTAGAGAACTTGCCTAGCATGCATGAAGCGCTGAGTTCTAGCCCAAGCACTACAAAAAGAAAAAAAAAATTTTTTTTTGCAAGGTTCAGTGGCACCAACCTAATCCTGGAAGGCAAAGGCAAGAGAATCACAAGTACAATACCTGACTCAGCAGTTTAGTGAGACCCTGTCTCAAAAAAATTTTTGAATTTTTAAAAAGTAGGCTAGGCTTATAGCTCAGGGGTAGAGCTCATGCCAGGTCCTGGGTTCAATCCCCAGCACCACACACACACACACAAATAAATAAAGACTAAACACACAGTTACTACACAGCTATTCCACTCTTACCTAATAGAAATGAATAGGTATGACCCCCTAAAAGTATATCCAAAAATATCCATAACGAGCCGAGTACGGTGTCGCATGCCTATAATCCCAGCACTTTGGGAGGCTGAGACAGGAGAATCATGAATTCAAAGCCAGCCTCAGCAATGGTGAGGCACTAAGCAACTCAGTGAGACCCTGTCTCTACATAAAACACAAAATAGGGCTGAGGATGTGGCTCAGTGGTTTAGTACCCCTGAGTTTAATCCCCAGTACCAAAAAAAAAAAAAGTCCCTAACAGCATTATTTGTAATACTTTGTGTGACATAGTGGAACATTTTGGTCCCTTACCAATGCCAACTATTATCATATAATTACAAACACATATACACACTTTTTTTTTTTTGGTACCAGGACTTGAACCCAGGAGCACTTAACTACTGAGCCATATCCCCAGCCCTTTTTTTATATTTTATTTAGAGACAGGGTGTCACTGAGTTGCTTAGGGCCTTGCTAAGTTGCTGAGGCTGGCTTTGAACTTGTGATCCTACTGCCTCAGCTTCCCAAGCCACTGGGATTACAAGTATGTGCCACCGTGCCCAGGTATATGCACATATAAACATATGTGTGAATATACATTTGCTAATGTAATAGGGCAAAGTGTTATCTCATTATTTTAACTCATTGGTCTCTGTTTACTCCTGAGGTTCAATTTTTTGTTGATTATTTCTCTTTTTTTCTACAAGTTGCCTGCTCTTACAGCTAAGAGGAGCCAGCAGAACAAGTCACTGGGCCACCATTTTTGATAACCTGTATCATCTTTGACACTAGGTATATTAATCAGAGTTCCTGGTAATAAGAAATTGAAACCAAATCTGGCTAATGGTTAGTTTTGTTTCTGGAAACATGTCAGGCAGCTCATAGATCATGATGGCTGGAAACCTAGGATGAGAAAATGGACAAAACCCAAGGGTGACTGGCAGCAGAGAACCCAGCTGGTCACACCCCAGGCTTGGTCTGGTCTAGACACTGGCCACAGTACCAGTGGATCTGGAGCTGCCTCAGCACCCACTGCCAAAATAGGACTCTGCTTTCTCCCTTGGCAGGATCATTTAGTTGGCCACCTAGTCAGCAGGGAGCAGAGAAAAGAGATAGTGAGTACCTGTCACTCCAGTCCTGGGGAATGGGAGACACGGAGCAGCCTTGGCATGATGCAGAAAGGGGGATTTAGTCACTGGGCTTTAAAAACCGATGCCCACAAAGCTTATGGAGTACATAGGGTACAAAGTATCTCTATGTCCACAAAGCTGTTAAAGGGAACCATTCATTGGATTTCCTATGTAGAAAGCACCCTGCTGAGCTGATTCCATGCTATTAAATTACCAACCTCCCCTAATTTTTTCCTTTTTTAGGTGGTGCTGGGGATTGAACCCAGGGCCTCAGCCTTGTTAGGCAAGACTCCACAATTGACCTACATCCCCAGTTCCTACCTTTAACTCTTTTTTTTAAGTTATAGATGGATAATACGTTTATTTTATTTATTTATTTATTTTTTTATTTTATTTTTTTTAATTTTTTTTTTAGATATTGATGGATCTTTATTTTATTCATTTACTATTTATACGTGGTGCTGAGGATCGAACCCAGTGCCTCACGCATGCTAGGCAAGCGCTTTACCACTGCGCTACAGCCCCAGCCCCTATTTATTTAATTTTTTGTACCAGTGATTGAACTCAGGGGCACTCGACCACTGAGCCACATCCCCAGCCCTATTTTGTGTTTTATGTAGAGACAGGGTCTCACTGAGTTGCTTAGCATCTTGCCATTGCTGAGGCTGGCTTTGAACTTGCCATTCTGTCTCAGCCTTCCAAAATACTGGGATTATAGGTGTGCGTCACCGCACCTGGCTGCCTTTAGCTCTTAAAATGATCCTAAAGTTGACGACACTCTGCTGGTTTTGTAAATGAAAAAGACCAAACCCAGAGTGATTCTGTCCTTGTCCCTGGGGCTGACAGTAAATATCTAAGCCAAAATGCAAACCCAGCTCCATCTGAGGCTAAAGTCACACCCACAGGACATCCCAAGTGACTGCTTTGACCATCACAACACCTCTACCTGCAGAAGTGCCCAGACATGACCAACTGGGCAGGTAGCAGAATATAACCCCAACCTTATGACTCTAGAGCCATTTCATCCGGTCTTGGGTGTTCTTAGGAATCCATCCAGGCTCTCCCCCTGACTGTCATAAGGAAAACACTTTGTTGAGGTGTTTTCTTCATGTTCTTTGATTTAGCTAACTTGTCAAATGTGTATTTTAAAAGACACTTTTAGGGCTGGGATTGTGGCTCAATGGTAGAGCGCTTGCCTAGCACATGTGAGGCACTGGGTTCAATCCTCAGCACCACGGAAAAATAAATAAAATAAAGGTATTGTGTCCATCTACAATTAAAAATATTTTTAAAAAATAAATAAAATAAAAAACACTTTTATCTGGCCACAGTGGTGCAGTCTATATTCCAAGCAACTTGGGAGGCTGAGCCAGGAGGATGGCCAGCCTCAGAAATTTAGCAAGACCCTCAGTAACTTAGTGAGACCCTGCCTCAAATAAAAAATAAAAGGGCTGTAGATGTAACTCAGTGATAAAGCGCTCTGGGTTCAATCCCTAATACTACCCCCCAAAAAAAGATATTTTAAAACTTCTATTGCCAGGTATGATGAGTAGCTGGCATCAGATTTATCCTTTCTTGACCTCTGCCATAAACAACTATCAAGGCTGGATAAAGTATATCAATGCATTCTTTACAGATATGGGACATCTATCAGTGCAGAGCTATGATCACTAAGAGAAGTCTCTATGGCTTTCACCTGTGGACATATTCTGAAGCATGGGAAATAGTGCCCAAGGCAAGAAGAGTTCTACTGAGTGGTGAAAACAGATTAGAGTGCAAGCTCATCAAGTGCAGCTGGGATAGAGGGAAGAGAGGGAGATGCAGAGAAGGAACCCAAAAATTCTACATGAATATCTCTTTTGAGGGCACAAGGAAGTTCTTTCTTCCTTCCTTTCTTTTTTTCTTTTTTCTGCAGTACTGGGGAGCAAACCCAGGGTCAAAGAAGCTTTTTGGAGGAATAGAAATGTTCTATATTTTGATGGTAACAGTAGTTACATAGAGACCCCCAAGTTGACAATTTGCAAAAGTCATTGAACTGGGCTCTTGAAATGAGTGGATTTTTTTTAAAAATATTTTTTATAGTTGTTGATAGACCTTTATTTTATTTATATGTGGTGCTGAGAATCGAACCCAGTGCCTCACATATGCTAGGTGAGCACTCTACCACTGAGCCACAGCCCCAGCCCCCGAAATGAGTGGATTTTATTATAAATAAATTGATACATTGTAAGCCGGGTGCGGTGGTTTACACTTGTAATCCTAGCACTTTGGGAGGCTGAGACAGGAGAATCACGAGTTCAAACCCAGCCTCAGCAACAGCGAGGCATGAAGCAACTCAGTGAGACCCTATCTCTACATAAAACACAAAATAGGGCTGGGGATGTGGCTCAGTGGTCGAGTACTCCTGACTTCAATCCTCAGTACCAAAAAAATAAAATAAAATAAAAATAAATAAATAAATTGATACATTATATTTTCTGTATTTACTTTTTTTCAGTTTTTTTTTTAAAGAATGTCTTTTTCAGGCTCATCAATCATCTCCAACAATCTGAATGAGCACAAAAAAATGCCTCAAGTATTTCCTAATAATTTTGCAAGTACTGTGATGATTATCATATGCTAAAATATTTTGAGATTGGCATTACTCATTTTAAGTCCCTAAATCTTGTGTTTAAATTAGTAAAGTTGATTTAAAAAAAAAAAAAAAAACACTCTCAGCATGTACAAGGCCACTGGGTTTGACCCTCAGCACTGAAAATAAAATTAAAACTAAAAAGCAATAAAAATTCTCCTTTTTCTTTTCTTTTCTTTCTTTCTTTTCTTTTCTTTTCTTTTTTTTTTTTTTTTTTTGGTGCTGGGGATTGAAATCAGTGGTACTCAACCACTGAGCCACATCCCCATCCCCAGCCCTATTTTGTGTTTTGTTTAGAGACAGAGTCTCACTGAGTTGCAAAATTCTCCTTCTAGAGGCATGGGTGACTCTTAACACCCGCCCCTCATCATAGGGCAAGAAAACAGATGCGGTGATGTGTAGCGGTTTGTGCCTGTGGGACCAGCTACCCAAGAAGCTGAGGCAGGAAGATCACTTGAGCCCAAGAATTTGAAGCCAGATTAGGCAGAGACCCCCAAGTCAAGAAAAAAGATGTGGGGAGACAGATGCTTTAGGTGGGCTCTGGGGTTGAGGTTTCAAAGGGTTTTTGGAGCTGGGAGAGCTGCACATTGGCTCAGTCAGACTGGAGAAACCTTGGCAAAGACCCAGGGCTTCGAGTGGAGGCCATATAAGTTAAGGGCCACAGCTTATTAATGTCAGTGGACATGACCACCCAATGTCAGAAGCTGGAAAATGAATGAGTGACAACTAATTTAGCAAAGAGAAGGGAGCTGAATCCTAAGATGGCAGGGGGAGAAACTAAAAGCAACTAGATTTTCCTCTGTGATATGTCAAAAGGCTCAAAAATTGGTGGCACACGAATTAGGGGTGAAGACGCAACTAAGAATAAGAGAGTTGTTTGAAAATTTAAGAAGAATTTAGATATCCCAATTGGTGAAAGACTGTAATTTTATTCTCAGGGACAAGTAAATCAGAAGGATAGCCAAACGTGGTGGTGCACGCCTGTAATCCCAGCACTTTGGGAGGCCGAGACAGGAGAATCACGAGTTCAAAGCCAGCCTCAGCAACAGGGAGGCACTAAGCAACTCAGTGAGACCCTGTCTCTAAATAAAACAGAAAATAGGGCTGGGGATGTGGCTTAGTGGTCAAATACCCCTGAATTCAATCCCTGGTACCAAAAAAAAAAAAAAAAAGTAAATCAAAAGGTCACTAGATTGAGATATATTGGATTCAACTGGTAAGAGAGCTCTGTATTTAAAGAAGGGAATATCTGGGTGCAGAGGCCCATGCCTATAATCCTAGCTACTTAGGAGGCTGAGGCAGGAGGATCACAAGCTCAAGGGTAGCCTGGGCAATTTAGTAAGATCCCATCTCCAAATAAAATTTAAAAAGGGAGAGAAGGCTGGGAATGCAGCTCAGAAGTAGAGCACTCCTGAGTTCAGTTAGTATCAAAAAAAAAAAAAAAAAAGAGCTGGGGATATAGCTCAGTGATAGAGTGCTTACCTATCAGTACAAGGCCCTGGATTCAATTCCCTTTTGTATTTTTTTTGGTACCAGCGATTGAACTCAGGGATTTCAGGGATACTCGACCACTGAGCCACATCCCCAGCCCTATTTTGTGTTTTATGTAGAGACAGGGTCTCACTGAGTTGCTTAGTGCCTCGCCATTGCTGAGGCTGGCTTTGAACTCACGATTCTCCTGTCTCAGCCTCCCTAAGTGCAGGGATTACAGGTGCGTGCTACCGCACCCGGCTTCAATCTCTTTAGTACTGAAAAATAAATAAATAAATAAATAAACAGAGGATGAAGTAAACATTTACAGGTAAGTGCTGTACCACTGAGCTACATCCCCAGCCCTGGAAGCAAACATTTATAGACAGGGTGGAACCCCAGCTTTCTTCATTCAGTCAATCCTCAGGACATGTACTACAAGGTGACTGATGAAAGAGTCTATTCTGAGAAATCTGACTAGCCCAAGAAAAAAAGCCCTGGATCTAACATCATGTTAGAGCACTTGCCTCCCACATACTAAACCATGGCTTAAATCTCCAGTAACACAAAAGAAGTAGGTGGAGGAAGAGGAGAAAAAGAAAGAAAAAGATCTAAAAATGTCAAATGTCAGGTACAGCAGTACATGCCTATAATCCCAGCAATGAAAGACTAAGCCAGGAGAATTGCAAGTTCAAGGCCAGCCTTGGCAAATTAGCAAGATTTTTTTCTCAAAATAAATAAAAAAGGCTAAGGATGTAGCTCAGTAATAAAGCACCCCTGGGTTCAATTTCCAGTACAAAAGGAAAAAGAAAGCAAGAAAGAAATATCTAAAGGATGAAATGGAGCTCTTAAATATTAAAAATACAAGGGTAAAAATGCAGAAAATTTGGTCAAAGGGGAGAGGAGGGAAGGGATGGGAAATGGGGGCAGGAAAGATGGTGGAATGCAATGGACAGCAATGTCCTAGGTTCATGCATCACTGCACATACGTTATAACTCTATATTGTGTACAACCAGAGAAATGAAGTTGTGCTCCATTTGTGTACAGTGAAACAAAATGCATTCTGTTGTCATGTAAACCTAATTAGAATAAAAATATATTAAAAAATAAATTAAAAAAAAATACAAAGGTAAGCCAGGCGCAGTAGCTCAAGCCTGTAATCCCAGTACTTAGGGAGGCTGAGACAGGAGAATCGCGAGTTCAAAGCCAGCCTCAGCAATGGCGAGGTGCTAAGCAACTCAGTGAGACCCTGTCTCTACATAAAACACAAAATAGGGCTGGGGATGTGGCTCAGTGGTTGAGTGCCCCTGAGTTCAATCTCCAGTACCAAAAAAAAAAAAAAAAAAATACAGAGGTATGGTGTAAAGTACCTGTAGTCTCAGCACATGAAAGGCTGAATTGGGAGAATCCCTTGAATCTAGGAGTTCAAGACAAATGAGGGCAACATAGCAAGTTCCTGTCTCAAAACATAAAATTAAACACATGCGAGGCTGGGGTGTGGCTCAATAGTAGAGCGCTTACCTAGCATGTGTGAGGCACTGGGTTTGATTCTCAGAATCACATATAAATACATAAAATAAACATCCATTGACAACTAAAAAATATTTTTAAAAAACATAATATCACAAATAAATCAACAGAAGGATTGGAAAATAAAGTTGAGAAAAATCTCACAAAAACTAGCGTAAAAACATAGACCTGGAAAGTGCTGATTGAGTAAGAAAATTAGGACTCATCTAGGAGGCTCAACTTCTGAATAATAGAACTTCCAGGAAAGAAAAGAAAAGAAAAGAAAATGGAATGGATAAAATGATCAAGAAAATACTTGGAAGAAAAATTTACTAACCCCAAAAGCCATTATTTCCAGATTTAAAGGGTGTACTGTGTGAACAAAATGGATGAAATAGACCCACATCAAGGTAAATCATTATAATGCAGGACACTGAACATGAAACGAAGATGCCACAAGTTTCTAAAGGGAAGGAGGAATAGATCAGAAATTAAAATGGCTTGAATCTCTCAATACACATTGGCAGTTAGAAGACTAGCAATGCTTTCAAATTCTGATGGAAATTATCTCCAACTTAAAGTTTTATACCTAACCAAACTATCAAGTTTGAAGATAAAGGATTTTTAGTAACTTATGGTTCAAAATTTTTTTCACACACACATGAGGATTCTGAAGGATATGTTTCACCAAAATGATATAGTAAACCAAGAAAAAGATAATAGGAAATAGGAATCTGACACAAGAGTGATGAAGGGAATCTCCAGGGCATTAGTGAAGAGAAGTAGCAAATGAAAACAATGGAACAGGCTCGCAGGACAACAAGCTTAAACCAGATCAGGTCAGAAAACCCCAAGAGGAATTTCCCCAAGAAAATATAATTGGTAGAATATCATCAGAATATATCAAGGAGAGATTCTAACAACTGAAAGCTATGGCATTGAGTACATAGAAAAATAACATTCCAAGCCAGGCACAGTGGCGCACAACTGTAATCCCAGCACTTTGGGAGGATTAGACAGGAGAATTGCGAGTTCAAAGCCAGCCTCAGCAATGGCGAGGCGCTAAGCAACTCAGTGAGACCCTGTCTCTACATAAAGCACAAAATAGGGCTGGGGATGTGGCTCAGTGGTCGAATGCCCCTGAGTTCAATCCCCAGTACCAAAAAAAAAAAAAAAGAAGGAAAAATATTATTCTAGGGCAAATAAAAAATTACATATAAAATGATAAAGAGAGCCCATTACATGGCTTATAGTATAAACATATGGAGGGCTGAAAGTGTAGCTCAGTGGTAGAGTGCTTGCCTAGCAGAAGGCCCTGGGTTCAATCCCCAGCACCGCCTCCTGCAAATACACACACGCAAAGTAAATACATAAGAATAGGTTTTATTAAACCCCTATCTCTCACCATGTACAAAACTCAACTTATCAAAGACCTAGGAATTAGACCAGAGACCCTGTGCCTAACTGAGGAGAAAGTAGACCCAAATCTTCATCACGTCGGATTAGGGCCCAACTTCCTTAACAAGACTCCTAAAGTGCAAGAAATAAAAGCAAGAATCAATAAATGGGATGGATTCAAACTAAAAAGCTTCTTCTCAGCAAAAGAAACAATCAATGAGGTGAACAGAGAGCCTCATTCTGGGAACAAATTTTTGCCACATGCACATCAGATAGAGCACTGATCTCCAGGATATATAAAGAACTCAAAAAACTTAACACCAAGAAAACAAACAACCCAATCAATAAATGGCTCAAGGAGCTGAACAGAAACTTCTCAGAAGAAGATTAACAAATATATGAAAAAATGTACATATATCAATCAACAAATATCTGAAAAATGTTCAACATCTCTAGCCATTAGAGAAATGCAAATCAAAACTAAGATTTCATCTCACACCAGTCAGAATGGCAATTATCAAGAATACAAACAAGTGTTGATGAGGAAAAGGCACACTCATACATTGCTGGTGGGACTGCAAATTGGTGCAACCAATCTGGAAAGCAGTATGGAGATTCCTTAGAAACTTGGAATGAAACCACCATTTGACCCAGCCATTCCACTCCTTGGTCTATACCCAAAGGACTTAAAAACAGCATACTACAGTGATGCAGCCACTTCAATGTTTATAGCAGCACAATTCACAATAGCTAAACTGTGGAACCAACCCAGATGCCCTTCAATAGATGAATGGATAAAGAAACTGTGGTACATATACACAATGGAATATTTTTTTTTTAATTTTTTTTTTTTTTAGTTGTAGATGGACACAATGTCTTTATTTTATTGCTTTGTATGTGGTGCTGAGGATCAAACCCAGGGCCCCACGCATGCGAGGCAAGCGCTCTACCGCTGAGCCACAATCCCAGTCCCCACAATGGAATATTATTCAGCATTAAAAGAGAATAAAATTATGGCATTTGCAGGTAAATGGGTGGAGTTGGAGGACAACATGCTAAGCGAAGTAAGCCAATCCCAAAAAACCAAAGGCCGAATGTTCTCTCTGATAAGCGGATGCTGATCCATAATGTGGGAGGGGGCATGGGAAGAATGAAAAAAACTTGGTCAAAGAGAAGAGGAGGGAAGGGATGGGAAATGGAGGCAGGAAAGATGGTGGAATGCAATGGACAACAGTGCCCTAGGTTCATGTATGACTGCACATATGGTGTAACACTATTGTGTACAACCAGAGAAGTGAAAAGTTGTGCTCGATTTGTGTACAATGAATCAAAATGCATTCTGCTGTCATGTATACCTAATTAGAATAAAAAAATGTATATTGAAAAAAAGAATAGGTTTTACAAAGTGGGAATAATGTGAACAGTGACTGTTGCTCTAACCAAATTATTATATGACTACATTAGGAGTATGGGGGCTGGGAAGGGTAAGTGGTTTGTTAAAATGAGGAAGAAAGTAAATGATGCCCCAAATAGAAAAATCATAAGTTAGCAATAAATCTGTATTATTGAGAGAAACAGACATAAATGCCAAAAGATCAAATTATTTTTTTATTTTTTTTTTAGTTGTAGATTGACACAATACCTTTATTTGTTTTTATGTGGTGCTGAGGATCGAACCCAGTGCCTCACACATGCTAGGCAAACGCTCTACCACTGAGCCACAACCCCAACCCCAAAAGATCAAATTATAAAAATTGAAGGATTGGAAATTGATGAGGGAGCAGAGGGCTCTTTTTCACAAGTCTTACCCTCTTTGACTCCTTCAAGCTAAATTAATGAAACTTCAATAAAAATTAAAACTTTAATATGATTTCTATCTCAGAATGTATAAGTCGAGGCAGGCAAATATAGGAAGGAGGCAATTCAAGTGATAGGCAGACAATGGATCCAGTATCCTAAGAGAAAGTTTAGGGCTGGGGATGTAGCTCAGTAGTAGAGTGCTCGCCTAGCATGCTCAAGGCCCTGGGGTTCAATCCCCAGCTTTGCCAAAAAAAAAAAAAAGTTTAGCAGTATTCAGAAGAAAGAGGACTTACAGGTAAGAGTAACAGGGGCACTTCCAGCAATAGACAAGCAGCCAATAACAGTGAGACTCTTGCTGAAAGCTCAGTCCTTGTTCCCAATGCCAATGCAATAATGAGGAAAAACAAGGTTTATTGCTTTGCTAGCAAGGGAGAAACACAGGGGACTCCTGTCCCAAAGGCTGAGATTCTGTCCTTCCGCAGGAACAAGGGGCTTTTAAGGAGGTGATTCAAGGACTACATTCCGCGTGTTCTCTGTTGGGATTGTAATTCACTTGTTAATTTGGGAGGTCATTATTTCTGAGATCTTCTGGTACCATCCCCAAAGTCTGGATTACTTCATTCCCATGGTGGGTGTGTACTCAAGGACTGATAAATCCGTCTAAAACGGAGAAGAAAGGTAATCCTATTTCTCCTGAGATTAGGGAGGGAAGAGATTAGGGAGGAGCAGGGAGAGAGGAAGAGAAAGAAACATGTCTGCTTTAAAAATAAGTTGCAGCTGGGCACAGTGGCACAAGCCTGTAATCCCAGCACTTAGGGAGGCTGAGACTGGAGAATCGCGAGTTCAAAGCCAGCCTCAGCAACGGCGAGGCGCTAAGCAACTCAGTGAGACCCTGTCTCTACATAAAACACAAAATAGGGCTGGGGATGTGGCTCAGTGGTCAAGTACCCCTGAGTTCAATCCCTGGTACCAAAAAAAAAAAACAAACAAACAAAAAATAAGTTGCAGTAGCAGAGCAGCAAGGGCTATATTCAAAGCATAAATTGGACCACTGTTGTAAGATCTCCTTATATTGATCCAGGAAACCATCTGTCTGATAACAAAGATGCTATAAAAAACACCTGAGGGGCTGGGGTTGTGGCGCAGTGGTAGCGTGCTCGCCTAGCACACATAAGGCACTGGGTTCGATCCTCAGCACCACATAAAAAAATAAAATAAAGATATTCTGTCCACCTACAACTAAAAAATAAACATTTAAAAAAAAAAAAAAAACCTGAGACTGGATAATTCATAAAGAAGAGAAGTTTATTTGCCCCAGAGTTCTGAAGGCTAGGAAGTCTAAGACCATGACATGGGTATCTGCTCAGCATCTGATGAGGGTCTCATTCTGCATCATAACATGATGCAGAGCATCACATGTGGCAACAGAACCAGCATGGTAGCTGTGTTCTCTTTTTCCCTTCTTAATAGGCACTGCCTTCATGGGGATCCCACCCTCATGATCTCATCTAACCTAATTATTCTCCAAAGGCTCCACCTCCAAATACCATTAACACATGAATTTAGTGATTAAGTTTCTAACACATGAACTTTTGGGGGACACATTCAAACCATAGGACCATGATACATAGCATAACCTTGAACTTGGACCTTTCAGGATGCTGCCCTTTTCTCCTAGGAATGGAAGGTGGGACCTTCTCCAGAGAAGGTAGAATGGGTTGGAAGTCTCTGGAACCCCAAATAGCCATTGCTTCCCCTTTTCTGTTCCTCTTCATCCTCTGTTCCACTCTCCACTAGCCCCCTGCTTTCTGTGTCCCTAGGGACTCTTGCTTAGAAGCATTGACCTGTGCTCAATGTTTGCAGAGGGGATTAGCCCTTCGGAGCCAGTAGACAAACCTGGCTTTACTTTTACCCTCACAACCCCCATCCCCAGCCCAGTTTGAAATATCCACACAGACAGCTCAGCCGACCCACCTGCACAGCTTCCCCAGACGCTCCACACCCAGACAGTGGTGCCAGAGTAAGCTGCAGAGAAAGGGAAGGTATTAGGGGAGAATTAAGGTGAGGAAGTGACTCAGCCCAGCATAAGCCTGCAGGCATCTGGCTGAGTTCTCAGGAGGCAATGGCTGCCATTTGTTTCAGCTTTCAAGTTGGCCTGGGAGTGTTGCTCAACTGTGACTCTGCATCCACTGCGCACAGTGGATGGGAGGGGAGTGCTGGCCAGGCTCCAGTCCCCACACCTGGCCCCTAGAGCCTCTCTGATGGGCTGGTGGGGGTCCAGGTCCTTGGATTGTGCATGCCAACGTTTTTCATAGCCCTGGATTCATTTCCCTTGTGTGGGGTGGAACAATATTGGGGAGGTGACTCTAAGCAGAAGATGACTTCACCCCTGAGAGAAGCTGCTCACCTAGAGGATAGAGAATGCTGGGCTCTTAGGTCCCCCACAGTTGGGAACAAACCTCTTGAGGCTCAGAAGAAAGTCATTGCTCCTTAAAAGACTATGTGACCTTGCAGTTAGATCATTCAAATTCTTGACTTTGGACAAGATACAAGCCTCTCAGAGACAATTTTTTTTTTTTTTGAGGGGGTAAAGGGGATTGAACTCAGGGTCACTCTACCATTGAGCTACATCCCCAGCCCTATTTGTATTTTATTTAGAGTCAGGGTCTCACTGAGTTGCTTAGTGCCTCACTTTTGCTTAGGTTGGCTTTGAACTCACAATCCTCCTGCCTCAGCCTTCCAAGCCACTGGGATTTCAGGAGTCCACCACCGTGCCCAGCAGAGACTGTGTCATCATTGAACAAACTCTGCAAAACAAAACTACCTCAACTGCTGAATTTGTTCTCTAATTTGCTCCATAAACACTATGATATGTCAGGGTCTGGGCTTAGGTCAGAAAGAATTTTTTTTTTTTTTTTTTTTGGTACTGGGAATTGAATCCAGGGGCACTTAACTACTGGGCCACATCCCCAGCCATTTTTTAATATTTTATTTAGAGACAGGGCCTCACTGAGTTGCTGAGGCTGGCTTTGAACTCACGATCCTCCGGGCCTCAGCCACTAGAATTATAGGCATGTGCCACTGTGCCTGGCTAGAAAGAATTTTAAAGAGTAAACCACCTCACCACCATCAAGAAGACTACTATAGGGCTGGAGTAGTGGCTCAGTGGAAGAGCACTTGCCTAGCACATGTGAGGCATTGGGTTCAATCCTCAGCACCGCATAAAAATAAATAAATAAAATATAAATATTGTGGCCATCTACAACTGAAAATACTTACAAAGAAGGAGGAGGAAAAGGAGGAGGAGGAGAAGACGACGATAACTATTATGAAAACAAACAACCCAAAACCCCAGAAAATAACAAGCGCTGGTGAGGATGTGCAGAAAGTGGAACCCTTGTGCACTGTTGACATGAAGGCAAAACGGTGCAGCCACTGTGGCCAACAGTGTGCAGGAGCTTCAGAAATCAGACACATCATAGCATGGTTTGCAGCAATTCCACTTTAGGGTATGTAGCCAAAAAAATTGAAAGCTGGGTCTCAAAGAGTTGTTTGGCATGTTCATAGGAGTATTGGTCACAATAGTCAAAAGCCGAAAGCAAGCTGGGCATGGTGGTGCACGTCTGTAATCCTAGCACTTAGGGAGGCTGAGACAGGAGAATTGTGAGTTCAAAGCCAGCTTCAGCAACGGCGAGGCACTAAGTAGCTCAGTGAGACCCTGTCTCTACATAAAACACAAAATAGGGCCAGGGATGTGGCTCAGTGGTCGAATACCTCTGAGTTCAATCCCTGGTACCAAAAAAAAAAAAAAAAGATGGAAGCAATCCAGGGGTCCATCAGTGAGTGAATGGAGAACAGCTATGGGGTACACAGGCAATGCAGTACTATTTGGCCTGAAGAAGGAAGGACATTCCCACACATGCTACAACATGTATGAACCTTGGGGACATCATGCTAAGTAAAATAGATCATTTACCAAAAGACATATACTATAGGATTCCATTTATAGGAGGAAACTACGGTAGTCAAATTAATAGAAACAGAAAGTAGAATGGTGGGTGCCAGGGTCAGGGGCAAGGTGGAGTAGAGAATTATTATTGAAGGAGTACAAGAGTTTCAGCTTTGCAAAATGAAAAGCATTCTGAAGATCGGTTGCACAACAATGTGAGTGTATTTAACACTTCTGAACCGCACATATAAAAATGGTGAAGATGGTAAGTTTGATGTTATGTATACTTAACATTGAATGAGGTTGTATTATACATGTTATATATAATAATAAGAGCAATAGTATAATTTCAAAATTTTTTATAAGAAAGAAAGACTGAGTTCCTTTCTCAACATACCTATATCCTCCTGGGCAGAAAGAAAAGGGACACAGCTGCAACTTAACACCTGGACATAATGTGCGTGCAGTGACAATTTGCTGAAGATTTATTGGAAAATGCTGTAAATCAGGAAGCAGAGAGGAGGCAGCATCTGCTTTGGTTTGGGGGTGGGAGAGTGAGTTATGGAGGGAAGACATTGAGCTCTATTTCTGAAGGCTCAGATTTGACCAGACTAGAGAATTCTGATTTTCACACGGGTTTTATGACTTTGGGAAAACTTCCCCAATCTCTTTGAGCCTCAATTTGCTTATCTGTAAAGTGATTAAAAACAACAACAACAACATTGTAGGGGTGTAGAGAGGACAAAGTAACACAACACAGAAACTGGCACAAAATAGACACATTTAGTGGTGACTTCCAGTATTATTAAAATAATTGTTCTCATGAGTATATGTCTGTTCCTGTCAGGCAGGGGTCACAGCTAAAGCTCAAATAGTAGGTTGGGGTTCAATTACAAAGTGCCTCACATGGGCCAGCCCAGAAAGCTTTTTATTTTTTATTTTTTGGTACCAGGGATTGAACCCAGAAGGGCTTACCCACTGAGCCACATCCCCAGCCCTTTTTTGCATTTTATTTAGAGACAGGGTCTTGCTGAGTTGCTTAGGTTCTGGCTAAGTTGCTGAGGCTGGCTTTGAATTTGCAAACCGGGCATGGTGGCTCATGCATGTAATCCCAGCACTTTGGGAGGCTGATAGGAGAATCATGGGTTCAAAGCCAGCCTCAGCAACGGCAAGGTGCTAAGCAACTCAGTGAAACCCTGTTTCTATATAAAACACAAAATAGGGCTGGGGATGTGGCTCAGCGGTTGAGTGCCCCTGAGTTCAATCCCCAGTACCAAAAAAATAAATAAATAAAAATGAATTTGCAATTCTCCTGCCTCAGCCTCCATAGCCGCTGGGATTACAGGCATGCACTCCCACACCTGGCCCATAGGAGGCTTTTGAGGCAGGGAATTCTGGAATGCTAGAAATAGATTTTCTAGCAGTTCGGTGTACACAGGTATGTGGGCTGGTTTAAGTACAGGATTTATGTATCAAGGGGCTGTGGGGAGGAGTTCCTTGGGAAGGGCCTGGGCGAAAAGCCTCAGCCTTAGAAAAATCAGAAGAGGACCGGAAGGGAGGACGGCAAGGGTTGCATGGGGAGAAATTGGCTTTAGCCACGTGGGCACCACATTTCTTAGGTGAACAGATATCTATCGTGTAATATTTAGAGAGGTGGCTTTGCTAAATATGTGTCTTACTCTTCAGCATCTTAAGCTGTCAGATACGAATCTGCAGATGTCTGTGTGGTGAGGGTGCTGGCCTGACCTGCTTAGAAATGCTCTTCTGAGCAAGGACATCTATGGCGGTGATTGTTCACTGTCCCCCAAACCCATTCTTCCCTCTTCCTTAATGATGTGAACTTCCAGCTTTTAGTTGAGCACAAGCCCACAAGGATAAGATATCATCTCCTCTCACCCCCCAAAATGGCATCTTCCAGTATCATTTGCAGTTAATTGTGTCCGTGAGATGAAGTTCTGACTCCTGTAATGTAAGTGTCTTTTGTAACTTTCTGAAAGTGTATTCAAAGGAGAGAGGCAAAACTTTTTTTTTCTTCCTCCTTCTCATTGGCTAGGATACGGATGAGATGTCTGGAGCTCAAGCAGCTCAAAGCACATGCAGAGACAGTAGAATAGGATCAAAGTGCACCACGGAGCACTATAGCAGCCTGGAGAGCCGGCTTCTGACCTTCATTAATGTGAGAGAGGAATCTACTTCTATCCTGTTTAATCAGCTATTATTTGGGGATTTATGTCACAGCAAAACATAATCTAAATTATTGAAGTAGCCAATAAACTTTGGGCTTACTCCCATTGTGGTCTCTCTGCATCATTTTTTAATCTTCAGCTTCCCTCAAATTCTCACCCTGAAGAAACCAAGGGAGTTCAATTTTGTCCAATTTGGGTGTTACGGAGCTGTTAAGAGAGACTACCCCAATGCCATTGCATAAGATCAACTCCAGATGACAGTGTCTTGGTGCATGCATCACACCTCCAGAAAACAAGACTTACCTGGTACAGTAGGAAAGCACATACTCCATGACCCAGCGCCAGAGACCTGTGCATCGGGGGCCACATACAGCGGTATTGTTAGGGATCGCCAAAGACTGGACACAATCCAAACGCCATCAGCGCGAGAGTGGCTAAGTCAATGTTGGTGTGTTTACATAATAGATTGGACCGTGCAGCGGAGAGAATGAATGAGCCTCCAGCACAAGCATCCACAGGCGAAAGACCAAAGAAAATCCTACTGCACAAAGGAAGCCACAGAAAGGAGGATGCAGTCAGAGAAAATTCAAAACCAGGCAACACTAGGCCATGTTTTGTCTAGTGACACAGACCCTCATGGCCCATCGATACAGAGAAGCAAGAAAACGGTTTCCTCTCCCACCAGAATCAGGACAGAGGTTGGAAGAGGGTGAGAGCGGGCAATGGAGCTGCCACCGGAGATTCTGATGTTCTGGAGGTGTCCATTCCTTTCCCAGAGAGATGACCATGGGGCAGGTCCTTTGGAGCTCTACTTGAGATGACACATAGACATTTCTGCTGTCTTCTGAATGTGAGAGAGGCAGGAAGGGAGGAAGCCCTAAGACACCGTGGTGACAGCGCCCAGGAGACAATGGATCTCTTTCTCCCTCCTCCTTCCCTGTCCATGACTCATCCCACCACCACTTAGCACTTACTCCATTCTGCTTGAATTACTGCTAGCTGTTGACACGTCTGTCTCTCTCTGCTATTAATTTATTCATTCAGTAAAGACAAGTGTCAGCAGGAGGGAGGGGGCCACTAAGGGGAGCAAATCAATAGAGAAAAACTTGGCCTTGAAGTTTAGTGGTGGCAACAGAGAGGTCTGCAGCAATGTGGCCTGGTTTGCCCTCACAGGCGTCAGCTCTGCAGTTTGAGGGAAAGTTCTGCCTGAGACCCAGCAGGCTTCCTGCAGCTCTGTAGCCCTCACCGCCTAGCAGCTGCAGCTTGGCCAATGGTCCTTAGGTGCCATCCCCGGAAGCTCACTGAGATCAGAATGCAACTGGAAACTGTAAGCACTGTTAACTCGCTGGGAGAGTGCTTCCGAGGGTCCTGCTTCACTGTTCTCCAGACTCTGATAAGAAGCTAGTTACACATTCAGGTTCTGTAGTCCCCTCCAGGGCTCCGGAGGGCCTGGCCAGTGGGTCTGAGCTAAAGCCCAGGAACCTGGAAGTCAAAAGTTCTTCTCCAGTGTCACATGTCTTGTGTAGTGACACTTTGTACTCTTTTCCCAAGGTAAGCTGTATTTCACCATTAGGGAAGTGATGGAACCAGTGGTGGGAGTTAGCAGGGGCCTTGTCATTCCTAGGAAAGGGCCAAGGCTGCAGTAGAGAAAGCCTGATCTTCTCTGTCCTTCTAGTGCCCTTGGGGGTGGGGGGAGTGTCAATGAACATCTGAAGGACCGAAAGGAGCTAAGAATAGATGAGAGAGAATCCCCCATTTTTCTGAAATGTAAATAAATCTTGCTCCCAACTTTGGAATACCCTCCGCCCCCCAGATTCTCCTGTGAGTGTCTGTGTTCATTTGGAAACATTTTGAGGAGCTACAAGGGGGCCATTAAGAGCTCATCTCTGAACCTGGGTGGTTTTGTTTTTTGCAGGGCTGGAGATCAAATCCAGGGCTTTGAGTGTGCCAGGCAAGCACTCTATTGTGGCACTGAGTTTAAATCCCTGTTCTTCTTCTTCTTCTTTTTTTTTTTAAATATTTTTTTAGTTGTAGATGGACACAATGTCTTTTATTTATTTTTTTATGTGGTGCTGAGGATCGAACCCAGTGACTAACGCATGCAAGGCAAGCACTCTACCACTGAGCTACAGCCCAACCCCTTGTTCTTCTTGCTAGTTGTATGTCTTTGGTGACATCCACTCATTTTTCTGTGACTCAGTTTTGCCATTTGTTCAATGGACGTATTAATAACCATACATAGATCAGAAGATGTTCTAATACATTTAAAGTTATTAAGATAGTGGATGGCTCAGTGTTACAAAGAAAGGTAAGTACTGTGATTTGTATTCCCCTTTTGCTTTGGTCTGGCAGTGAGAAGGTGGGGCCCATCCTGGGTGGAGCCAGCACCAGGGAAGAAGGGACTCTTCCAGAAGCAGTCAGCCTTCCTGAATAAAAGAGGCTCAGAGAGGCTGGGTGGGGCTTGTGCTCCCTGAAACCAAGGAGGAAAAACTCCCTGTGGATGGCAGAGCTCTGTGTCCAGGTCAGGACTAGCCTTTTCTGGTTGAGAAGCTCCTGTGGTTTCTGGGTACTCACTCCTGCGCACCCTTCTGCTCTCTTTAGTCTCACCATAGATCTAAGCTGAAACCTGTGGAGTTCCTGAAAAGGCGCCTGAGCCTGCTTTCCTGGGAAGTCAGGAGGGAGGAAACCTGAGACCAAGGCTGGTTTCTTAGAGACCTCCACAGAAGACTACCTTGGGTAAGTAAACATTTTTCAGCCTGGATGTCAGGTTCCTTCCTGGAAAAAAAAAATGAAGGATCTAGACCTGAGGCTATCCCCAGGAATGCTCAGAACAGGAGGGAAGGGAGTTATGTAGCTGCGGCATTGATCAAAGATGACCCAGGGTATTGGCCGCAACCCTAGGCATTCTTTTCCTGAAAGACTTATGCTCTGGGTTATTCTCCCATTTCACAGACAAGACAACTACGTCACAAAACACCAATAGATGAAGACCATCCAAAGGAAGACATGCAGAAGTCATTTATCCCTAGCTTGCTCCAGCAAGGGAGTCAGCCACTGTCACTTGCCT
Source organism: Geosciurus inauris (assembly GCA_004024805.1). Classification (NCBI taxonomy): domain Eukaryota; kingdom Metazoa; phylum Chordata; class Mammalia; order Rodentia; family Sciuridae; genus Geosciurus; species Geosciurus inauris. Next base: position 166,241 of record PVHX01000637.1, read on the forward strand.
TGGCAGGGACTCAAAGGCAGGTGGGAATGAGGGATAGCTCCATAGTAGAAAGGGGAATCTTTAGGTGCGTGATGATAGGAGGCTGTTGGCCTGGGAAGCTGGAGGTTGGCCACCTAGACACAAGACAGTCTATGTGACTGATTAAGAGAGCAGATTGGCTTTTTCCAGTTTGCAAGAGGGGACAAAAACTAAGGAAATGGTCAGTTATTGATCAAATCCTGGCCATTTGGGGCAATGTTGTTTGGCTTCCTGGACTGGTTACTGTAGATAGTGGGTTGCCTTTCAGGTTTCTGGATCAGAGTCTTATTTTTATATATAGTTTTGTCATTGTCCATGTGCATATTCAGTCTTTCAGAGGACTTCATGGCCCTGCACCCGGGCACCCAGCCACCTGCGTGATGGCCAGGTGTTGCTTTCTTACTATGGCAGGAACACTTTGTGTCACTGCTTAAACATGGCTCCCCAGGGAGGAGCTTTCCCTCCAAGGAACGCCCCCCAGGAAAGCTACACAGGGGTAGATGGTTCCCAGCTGGAAGCTGACAGCCAGTGTTCATCTGGCAGCTGTTTTCCAGCTGCTGTTTCTACACAAAGGAGGTTTGCTTAGAGGGTTGCCTTGCCCACCCCTGTGGGAGGCTCTGGAGGTGGTTGAGTCCATCACTTTCCAGCTTCATGATCTTGAGCAAGCTGACTTGCCTGTCTGAGCCTCAGAGTGGGGCAAGGTCACTGTTGCTGCCTCACAGTGGAGGGAAAGACAACTGAGAGGATGGCTCTGGAAGCTTTGGGGCCCAAGGGATTTTCTGATTTACCCAAACCAGAGTTCCCAAGCTGCATGGGCCATTTGAGCGAGCTTCTCTGGCTTTGGGGCAATCTCCTCAGCTCTAAGAGTCTGAATGGGCTGATGGGCCCATTTACATCTGATTTACATATGTCAGCACTGACAGGCTAGTTGTTGATTTCTAGTTGTGCCCCAGGAGCTGTTATTTCATTCCTTTGAAGACAGGGATAGCTGGGGGTATAGAATACTTGCCTAGCATACCGAAAATCCTGGGTTTCATCCTTTATACCACAAAATAAGTAAGTAAATAAATAAAAATTTAAAAATCCACTGAAGACAGGGACAGTTTTGATGCATTTTCAATAGCTCTTCTGGGACTTCCTAGCAACTGCCGGGCTAGAGATTTTTTTCCCCTGCAAGATAAGAGCCATGCACAGCTAGACAGGCTGGGAGGAGTAGAATGCTGAGTCCTAGGTCCCTCATCTGTGCGGTGGAGCCTGTACTGAGGCTGCAGGTGAGGCAGCTGTACAGTGCCTGCCATACAGCCAGCATGCAACAAAGGGTTCTGACTTGCTCTGTGGCCAGGGTCCTACTTACCCCAGAGACACTGAACCTCCGACTCCAATCCTGGTCTAGACTGAAGAAGTGGAAATGTTGAGTTTCTGAGGGCAATCGGGAGCAACCAGAACAGGGGATCTCATCCCTCCTCAATTCATCCTTTCAATTAATATTTCTGAGCCCCTATCAGGCTAGATGTTGGGGTCACAGAGGTGAACCTGACAGGTTTTCTGTGGAGCACATAGTCCAGTGGGAGGCAGTCACTAAACACAGTCACATCAGAAACAGATAAAATGAGATGAGTGCCAGGAAGGAAAATGACTGCTCCTGAGACAGGAACTACGGAGGTGTTGTAGAAATGACCTCTATGTCCCTTGTCTACTTTCCCTCACTTTGGTTCTTTCAACTCTCAATTTTGTGTGTGTGTGTGTGTGTGTGGTACTGGAGATTGAACCCTGGGTTGCTTTACCACTGAGCTACATCTTCAGCCTTTTAAATTAATTTATTTTATTTGAGAGAGGGTCTCCCTAAGTTGCAAGCATCTTGCTAAGGTTGTTGAGGCTGGCCTCAAGCTTGTGATCCTCCTGCCTCAGCCTTCTAAGCTACTGGAATTAGTACTGCACCTGCCATCAACCTTCAAGCATTTCTAAAGCATGTACTGCAGGTTTCCACTAGCAGAGGCACTGTAAAGGATCTGAGGGCGATAATGGCGCAGGATCCCAGCCTCCAGTATGTCTGGAAGGCCGAGCATATCCCAGGGAAAATTCACAAACAATGCATAACAACAGATTATGGCAGAAGGGGGAAGAAAAATGATTCGAAGCAAAAGCATATTGGAGGGCTGGGGCTGTAGCTCAGTGGTAAAGCGCTTGCCTAGCATGCGTGAAGCACTGGGTTCGATCCTCAGCACCACATACAAACAATAAATGAATAAAATAAAGATCCATCAACAACTAAAAAAATATTAAAAAAAAAAAAAAAGCATATTGGGACTTGTGAGAAGGGAAAGCAGGGGTGGCAGGGGTTTTTCTTTGCCTGAAGGAATGAGAAGAGTTTGGGCAGGTGAAGAGGAGCCAGAAAAGTGGGCAAGAAGAGGGAAAGGGGCACATCGTGTTGGTAGACAGTAGAGTGAGTCCGTTGCTGGAGCATGGGGGGAATGACAGGAGATGAGTTGGAGGACAGCCAGCCTCACATGTCCATCTAGGGAGCTCCACTTTGTCCTGAATGTAGTGGGGAACCTGTGAAGATTCTAGGGGAAGTGAGAACAGGGTCGTGTTCTAGAGGGGCCAGTCCTGCAGTGCACAGAGCATGGATGGAAGGCCAGCTGGCCAGGAGGCTGTCTGCTTGACCCACTGGGGTTCTTGGAGAAACTGCCCAGAACTGAAGTCCAGCTCCATTGTTGTTAAATGGCAGCTTCTTTGGGAAGATGTTATCACATACTGTCAGATCTTTTCCAAATGTGACTTCAAAGTGGTTTCTGTAGAAGACACATTTTAGGAGTGTTTTCACAGGAAAGCGGGATAAGAGATGAGGAGCTGGGGCAGAGGCCTGGCTGGGTTGCTGCAGAAAGTTTGTGTTAGAGCTAAAAACTGATGTTGGTGACTCCAATGGAGAGCATGGGCTCCAGGGGAGAGAGCAGTGAATTTAGGTGATGAACAGTAATTGACCTGGGGTCTGGGGCAAGCATTTTCTCAGGATTTGTTTGCAAAGTGAGGTGGGTAGACTTAGGGTCAGCCTAGCACCTGGTACACAGTAGACTCAGTAAATAGTTATTTGTTTAGTCATTACAGTCATTAGTTAATCCTTCCTAAGAATTAATCTAAGGTTCTGCAATGCTTTGAATCTCTGATCCCAGAATTTTGCCTTGCCCCACTCACTCTGCAAGGGCAAGATGCATTAGTAGTAATGGGCTTCTTCCAGATCCCCCTTTAAAAATCCCCTGAGCCATTCCTGAACTAAGAACAATAGCAGTCTGGAAGGAAAATGTCTTTAATATTTGAGAAACTACCAAGAGCCAAGTTTAAGGTAATTTTTTTCTAACCTGTCTAGTTCATTTCATTGCTGCAGTATTCCTAAAAAGTTGTGTGAAATTATGCATTTTCACAAATAGAATTCCATTTTCAGCATTCTGGAGTAGTTCATTCTTGTAAGGAAATTTTCAAAGAAACCCGTTTAAACACCACCTCTCAGATGCTGGGCTACCGGTGATTTCCCAGGTGGGACAGGGCTCCCATACCAGGAAGGACTGCTCCTCCAGGAATACACACCCATGGCTCCACACTCTCACAAGCCTGAGGTTTGCTCTCATCGCTGCCCACACTCACATGGAAATGGTCCCAGGCCTGCGCTGGATGCCCCCACTCTTGCATATCCACTCTGGCAGCCTTCCTGACTTCCGAAGGAGCCACACACGTGGAGCTTAGTTCCAGGAACTGTTTCTCCAGCAACAGCTGTTGCTCATTCATTGGAAAATAAAATCCAGGGTCTAGGGACTCTGGGGCCTCAGCTTGCTCAGCCTGCAGACAAGGCCCAGTGTCTAGGTGTCTTTACTTGAAAGTTTCACCTCCAATCATTAGTGGAACAGTGGATTCTGCCACAAATGACTACTCCAAAAGTCAGTCCTGGTGGAAGGGTAGGCCTCCGTTCATCCAGGCAATGTGCTGTTCTGAGTGACTGTCAAATGCCAGGAACTATGGTAGGTCTGTGGGGTGCAGCAGTGAACAAACAAATCAATGTCACTCCTGCCCCAGCAGAGCTCCTGTTCCATCTGAAATTGTTAATCCTGTACTACTGCCATAACAAAATTTTCAATATTTTATAGCACTGGAAATCAGAGGTCCAGGTGGGCTTGGCTGGTTTTTGTGCTCAGGGTCTCTCTCCTTAAAAACAAGGAGAGGCCTAGCTGGGATCTTATGGAAGGTGCTGGGAAGAATTCACTTCCAAGCTCATTCAGGTTGTTGACAGAGTCCAGTTCCTCACAGCCCTAGGACAGAAGTACCCATTTCTGACTGGTTGTCAGCTGGGGACCACACTGAGTTCCTAGAACCTCTCTGGTCCTTGCATCTGGACCTTCACATTTCACAGCCAGCAACAACTAATCAAACCCTTCTCATGCTTGGAATTTCTCTGCCTTCCCCTTCCGCCTCCAGTCTGAGAAAATGCTGTTTTTAAGAGTTCATGCGATTAGGTTGGGCCCACCTGGGTAATCCAGGATACTCTCCCGATTTTAAATCCATAATCTTAATCACGTCTGCAAAGCCCCTTTAGCTATGGAACAAAACCTATTCACAGATCCCAGGAATTTAGGGCATGGGTGTCTATGCTGGGGGTGAGGGTTCTGTCTACCGTGGGGAGATACAGGAGTAATTTGGTAAATGTAACTATACAAGTTGACAAATGTTAATAAAAGGGAAGTAGAAAGTTCCAATGAGAGCGGGAGCAGGGACATCAAACCCTTTTGCCAAGAGGCTAGTAAGGCTCAGATCGCTCCCTAAAGCAGATTCACATCTCAGTTGAAATGTGAAGAACTGGCTCTGAATACAGACGTTCATGCTCCCAGGCAGGACTGTGCTTGCAGAAAACTGAAGGGCTGTACCCTTAGGGCCACATTTCCCTTGCTGCCTATCTCACTGGTCTGGATTTCTGAGCAGGGACATCTTCAGTAGGATCTAGTAAGCTTTTGTGCAGGGCTAGGTAGGAAGGGGTGGGGTTCCTGGTGCCTAGTACCCCAGAGATGGCCACTCTGCAGTGGGCAGAGTTCCTGGTGTTGCTTCCACTCCCACTTGCCACCCACTTCCTGGGGCATTAGAGAGTTATGAGCCTCTTTGACATTGCTTCTGCTGCTTCTTTTGAGGTGCCTGCCTTCCCCAAATTTTTGTTTTAAGCTGTGTGTGTGTTGTTGTTGTTATGCAGGAGATTGTACACGGGGCCTGGCACCTGCAGCGTATGTGCCACCACTGAGCTACATGCCCGGACTGCTGATACTGTTTTTGTTTGTTTGTTTTTGCAGTACTGGGAATTGAACCCAGGAATGCTTGACCACTGAGCTACATCCCTACATCCCCACATCCCCAATCTTTTTTTTAAGAAAAGGTCTCACTAAGTTGCCAAGGCTGGCCTTGAACTTGCAATCTTTCCTGCCTCAACCTCCTGAGTGGCTGGAATTATAGTTGTATACCACCATAGCCAGCTTCCCAATAGATACTTTTTTGGGGGGGTACTGGGGATTGAACTCAGGGATACTTGACCACTGAGCCACATCCTCAGCCCTATTTTGTGTTTTATGTAGAGACAGGGTCTCATTGAGTTGCTTAGCGCCTCGCCATTGCTGAGGCTGGCTTTGAACTCGCGATTCTCCTGTCTCAGCCTCCCTAAGTGCTGGGATTACAGGTGTGTGCCACCATGCCCAGCTAATAGATACTTTTTAATTAATAGATTAACAACATATGAATGAATGAACTAAAGAGTTTTGCACTGAGGCCCTCCTTTAAAGTGGTATCAGCCTGTAATCCCAGCTATTCATGACAGTGAGGCAAGAGGATTGTGAGTTTGAGTCCAGCCTTGGCAATTTAGTGAGACCCTCTATCAAAAAAGAAAAAAAAAGAGAAAAAAGAAAGAAAAGAAAAAAATAAAAGGATGGGGGGAGCTGGGGATGTAGCCCAGTGGTAAAGTGACCCTGCGTTCAATTTCCAGTACAAAAAAAAAAATTGTAAAATTATTGAGCACCTATACCTGGTGCAGTGTTAAGGAGATACAGCAGAGAATAAAGCCCAAGGGGCCTCTGAGTTCACCATCTAAACACAAGCTAAATGGAATCTTTGAGCAAGAATCCAAACCATTCATTCAGGAAACTGCAAACATCTGGGCAAAACCTGTTGATACACACTGCAGAGTCCGTTTTCCGACAGGGATGCCAGAAGAGGCAGCAACCACCCTGGATGGAGCACTACTTTGATACTATTATCAACATCTCTATTTTTTGTGGGCAACTGGAGTTGAACCCAGGGGCACTTTACCACTGAGTTATATCCCCAGTTCTTTTTATTTTTGAGACAGGGTCTTGCCAAATTGCTGAAGCTAGCTTTGAACTTGCAATCCTCCTGTCTCAGCCTCCCTAGTCTCTGGGATTACAAGGATGTACCACTGCATGTAGTTGGAACATCTGTATTTTACACATGAGGAAACTGAGGCACAGAGAAGTTTAACTTTATTCAGCTAGTAAGTTGCCAAGCAAACCTTCATTCGGGCATTCTGACCAGCAGAAGAGGCCTTCATGAACACTATATTAGGGAATTCACATGCCTGCCCCATGCCAGGCATTGTCAGGAGCTCATGTAAGTGCTATTATTTAGGATTTCTCTCTTTTTTTTTTTTTTCTTTTGGGTACCAGGGATTGAACTCAGGGGCACTCGACCACTGAGCCACATCCCCAGCCCTATTTTGTGTTTTATTTAGGGATGACAGGGTCTCACTGAGTTGCTTAGCACCTCGCTGTTGCTGAGGCTGGCTTTGAACTCACGATTCTCTTGTCTTACCCTCCCAAAGGGATTACAGGCGTGCGCCACCATGTCCGGCTCCTATTTTGTATTTTGTTTTGTTGGGTTTTTTTTGGTACTGGAGATTGAACTCAGGGACACTCGACCACTAGCCACATCCCAGCCCTATTTTGTGTTTTATGTAGAGACAGGGTCTCGCTGAGTTGCTTAGCGCCTCGCTGTTGCTGAGGCTGGCTTTGAACTTGCAATCCCCTGTCTCAGCCTCCTGAGCTGCTGGGATTACATGTGTGCACCACTGCTCCTGGCATGTAAGTGCTATTACTTAATTCTCCTAAAACCCTACTGATGGGTGATGTTTGTTCCCAACTTAAAGATGCAGAAATACAGGCTCCAGAAAGGTAAGTAGCCAGCTTGGGGACACTGCCAATGTCACAAAGAACCTTCCCTTTAGAGGAGGGAAGGGGCATGGGGATAGAAGAGGACGGGAGTTAGCCTCAGAGAGAAAGGAGAGAGGGAATACCAGAAGGATGATCTAGAAGGGAGGATGTCTCATGGGACCAGGCTAGAGGGGTTGTGAAGGCCTTGCAGGTAATATCAGAAGGTTCATGGGAGACTCCAGTTGTCTGTGGGGAGTTGTGTGGTCCAAGCAGGATTGCAAAACATCAAGCAGAGCACTGATGTGGGAGTCCCTGCCTTCCTGAAAAGAGGAGAGCAGAGCAGGGAGGATCTTTGAGAAAGGGGAGGGAGGCCTGGCAGAGCACAGGTAGACAGTGAGGCAGGGAGTGTGCAGGAATGGTCCAGAACAAGGCAGGGCTCTGCTCAAGCAGAAGGGAGCCTCTTTTTCTAAGACCAGACGAAGGTAGGGAAGGTGCGTAAATCTGTGGATAAATACTCAACAGTGGAAGAGTCAGGGGATGGGGGTGATGTGCCCCATCCTGATGGGGCATGCACGAGCCTCCCAGAGCTGCTGTGATGAATGACCACCAACTGGGGGGCTTAAAATAAGTTTTTTAAGTTCTTTCATAGTTCTTGCTATCAGAAATCTAAAAGCAAGGAGTAGGCAAGGTTGGTTTCTTCTGGAGGCTCTCAGGGAGAATCTGCTCCAGGCTTCTTTCCTGGCTTCTAGTGGTCTCTCCGGTTCTCTCTTTGGCTTGTAGATAATCTCTCTCCAGTCTTTGCCTCTTCTTTACCTGGTATTCGTCTCTGTGGGTGTGTCTCTGTGCCTGAAGTTTTGCTCTTCTTATAAGAACATCAGTCATTGAATCAGGCCCACCCTAATCCAGTTTGACCTTGTTTATTAAAATATAAAAATCATCAGTATTTTATTCAAATGCAATGAACATGGGGCTGGGGTTGTGGCTCAAGGGCAGAGCACTTGCCTTGCATGTGTGAGGCCCTGGGTTCGATTCTCAGCACCACATATAAATAAGTGAATAAAATAAAAATGTCTGTCAACAACTAAAAAAAAATTAAAAAAGCAAATGCAATGAATAAATTGAAAATGAAATTAAGAAAAAATTGACAATAGTCTTAAAAAGAATAAAATACATATGCAACAGAAGAAGTATAAAACTTGTCTCTGAAAAACTATAAAACATTGTCGAAGCCAGGCGCGGTGGTGCATGCCTGTAATCCTAGCACTTTGGGAGACTGAGATAGAATTGCGAGTTCAAAGCCAGCTTCAGCAATGGTGAGGCGCTAAGCAACTCAGTGAGACCTTGTCATCTCTAAATAAAACACAAAATAGGGCTGGGGATGTGGCTCAGTGGTCAAATACCCCTGAGTTCAATCTCCGGTACCAAAAAAAAAAATTTGTTGAAAAATATCAAAGAACACTGTTGGATACAGTGGTGCACACCTATACTCCCAGTGACTCTGGAAGCTGAGGCAGGAGGATTGCAAGTTCCAGCCCAGCCTCGGCAACTCAGTGAGACTTTGTCTCAAAATAAAAAAATAAAAAGGACTGGAGATGTAGTTCAGTGAAAATGTGCCCTGGGTACAGTCCCCAGTACAAAAAACAAACAAGCAAATAAACAAACAAAAACCAACCTACTAAATAAATGTGCATGGATTTGGAGGATTTAATATTGTTAAGGTAACAATAATCTCCAAATTACTCTACAGATTCATTGCAATCTCTATCAGAATTACAGGTGAATTCTCTGTAAAAACCAACAAGCTAATACTAAAATTTCTATTGAATTGTGAGAGACCAGAATAGTGGCGGCAACCTTGAAGAAAAGAAAAACCAGCCGGGCGCAGTGGCTCAAGCCTGTAATCCCAGCACTTAGGGAGGCTGAGACAGGAGAATGGTGAGTTCAAAGCCAGCCTCAGCAATGGTGAGGTGCTAAGCAACTCAGTGAGACCCTGTCTCTACATAAAACACAAAACAGGGCTGGGGATGTGGCTCAGTGGTCGAGTACCCCTGAGTTCAATCCCCAGTACTAAAAAAAAAAAAAAGAAAAGCAAAGAAAAAACCAAAACCCACAATAAATTAGGAGGACGCTCACTTCCTGATTTCAAAATCTGTTACAAAGCAATCAAGACTGGTATTGGTGAAAGGGATAGATATATAGAACAATTACATAGAATGACCTCATTTTAACTCGATTACATCTGTTAAGACCCTATTTCCAGATAAGGTCACATTCATAGGTACTAGCAGTTAGGACTTGAACATATCTTTTGGCAGTGGCAGGGGAGGGAGGGCACCTAGTATTCAACCTAGGATTAGGCACAAAGGAGGTTATGCATGGGAGGTACACCAAAGAATATGAAAGTATGCCACAGAAATAGGGCTAGGTAGAGCGCTTGCTTACCATATGCAAGGTCCTGGGTTTGAGCCCCAATACTGAAACAAACAAAAACCTACAGAAGTAAAGGTCATATCAAGGTCAATGGTTAAAGCAATCAGAAAACTTAATATATCTACAAACCAATCGATCTCCTCTAGGGTTCACATTTGCACATACTCCAAGGGTTTGCTAAAAGTAAAGGATTTTCGAAAAGCAGTATACACCTAGAGAAAGCATTCTTAGCCACTGGGCTTCCTCACGGCTTCTTGAGAAGCCTTCCAGTGAAGAAACACATATTCTCCTCACAGAGCTTCTGGGAAACCATGTCTCCTGACCCCTCCTGTTTCACAAACCCTTTGGATCTGGGACTGACAATTGGTTCTAACCATAAACCATATTAGTCTCCAACTTTTCCTCTTTTGCTCTCTCCGCACTTCTATTTTCCTTCCATCATCTAGATTTCTATTCATCCAGCTAAGAACAGATGTTCCACGTGTTCCCTGGAAAGTGGATACCTTGAAGAGGATTTAGGAAGTGTGGTTGCTGTAAGGGAAGTGGTGGTCAGAAAGAGGAACCATGTCTTAGGGGCAGGAGAGAGAGGGAGGAGCTTGGGACCCTTGCAGAACTCTGGTACTGTAGCTGGCCTCCACTCCCCTAAAATCTGTTCAGCTGTAGGAGCCCAGACTAGTTGAGCAGGGAGATATCTTTAAACAGTTCCACTATACTGGAGTGCATGGTCAATCATGTTGGCCTTAAAGAATTCAATATAGCTATGGACCTCCATCCCAGAAAAATACAAAGAGTTTCATTGACCCCCGTGATTTTATTCAAGTTCAAGACTTAGAACCCTTGATCTATTTCTTTTCCCACCCCTTGTCTCCTGAAGAGAAAACAGATGAGCAAGGGCAATTGATTTGCTCCCACATTGTGCAGCTATTTAGAGCGGAGTATAAGACTGAAGAGCAAATTCTTTCTTTTTTTTTTTTTTTTTTTTGGTACTAGGGATTGAACCCAGGGACATTTTTACCTCTGAGCTACATCCCCAGCTCTTTTTATTTATTATTTTGAGATAAGGGCTCACTAAGTTGCTTAGGGCCTCACTGAGTGCTGAGGCTGGTCTTGAACTCCCGTATCCCATCCTCCTGCCTTAGCCTCCCTCAATTTCTGGGATTATGGTATGAGCCACTACACCCTGCTCCTGAGGTGCAAATTCTGGTACTCTTGTCCTAAATCCTTACATAGAGAGTTTATTTCCATTACACAAACGTGACTTCTGCCATCAAAGAAGCAGAACATCTGAGAAGACTTGCTTTTGCAGGGAAGAAAAGAAGCACAGGGACGCAAGTGATGTAGAAAAAGTAGAAAAAGTCTGTAGAAATGTCACGGGGCTAGCCAATATTTGTAAATGAGATTGTGTAGTTAACACAAGCTGACATTTGAGGTGGGCCTGGGGTGGCACTCTACTCCAGGAGTAGAGGAGGTTGGGTTACTTAGTGCAATCCTTTGATATTCCAGCTTTGAAGGACATTGTCATCCAGTCAGGGGCAAAGTGGTCTGTGATGGTTGTAATGAAAGGCAGAAATTCTTGGTTTTAGAGCCTGGCTGTAGATGCTCTGGAGGTCAGAGGGAAGCAAGGTAGCTCATCATTTTGCCTTCTCCTGACAGGATCTGCAATCTGGAGGGGGTATCTAGAGGGAGAGCACCTCTCCTACTACCAAGATCAGGGACTTCACAGCCAACCCTGACCACTCTCCCTCATCCAGCAACACAACTTTTCTCCGCCAACATCCGAACCCCTTTACACTCTAGGACCAACTGGGTTCAGATGCAGAAGAGGGGAACATAAACTATTAACAGAGCCTCAGTTGAGGGGCTTTTACTGGGAGAATTTCAATATAAGAGCTCCGTGGAATGGGGAAACCTCAGTTTCAGGGGAGGTCTTAAATCGGAGAAGTTCGAGTTTAGGGGATCCCCTCTCCATTGGGTCTGAATTTGATTTTGGAATTCTTTATTTTGGAAAACTCGAATTGGGGCAGGATTTGTACGAGGGGGTTCTCCAATAGCTTGTGGGCTGGCAGTGTGCCCGCCTAACTCCGCGTCCCCGACCCGGGTTGCGCCTGGGCCTCGGGAGACCAGAAGAGCGAGCACGCGAGGTGTCCTAGCCTCGAAGGCCGGGCGGGGGCGGGACCTCTCCCCTAGGTCCATCCCTGCGCTCGCCGTCGCCTCCCGAGGCCGGCCGGGGGAGGGGAGAGCCAGGAGGGGCGGGCCGGCGGCTGCGGCGCGGGGCGCGGGGCGCGGGCCTTGGCGGCGCGGGCGGCGGCTCCGGGGCCCCGGTGAGCCGGGCTGTGCACACGGGCTGAGGCGGTCACGGAGCGGGGTCGGAGCCGTCGAGGCCCAGCGACTTTCCCCCGGAGTTGTAGTGCTTTGGGGGGCGGCGCAGGCGGGCTGTGCGCCGAGGCGAGGGGGAGGGGGCATGCCCGGCTGGAGCCGGGCCTCCGGGCGCGCCCCGGCCGCCGTCCCCACCTCCTTCTCCTCCTTCTCCTCCTCCGTCTCCTCCTCCTCTTCTAGTCCCGCCGCCGCTGCAGCCAACATGGCTGCGCTCAGGAGTCCGGGAGGCAGCCGCTGCTGAGCCGCCTGCCGCCCCGGGCCCCAGCCCACCCGGCACTGGCCCATGGCCCCCGCCGCCTCGCGGCTCCCGGCGCGCTAAGGCTGCCGCCTGGGCGCTCGCCGGCCTTGGGGAGCCCGGGCGCCGTCCGGCGGGGCGGGGCGGCGCGGCCCGCCACCATGGAGCCCCAGCGCCGGGAGCTGCTCGCTCAGTGTCAGCAGAGCCTGGCCCAGGCCATGACGGAGGTAGAAGCCGTGCTCGGGCTGCTCGAGGCCGCGGGCGCGCTCAGCCCCGGCGAGCGGCGGCAGCTGGACGAGGAGGCGGGAGGCGCTAAGGCGGAGCTGCTGCTCAAGCTGCTCTTGGCCAAGGAGCGGGACCATTTCCAGGACCTGCGCGCGGCGCTGGAGAAGACGCAGCCTCACCTGCTGCCCATTCTCTACCTGAACGGCGTCGTCGGGCCGCCGCAGCCCGCCGAGGGCGCCGGTGAGTGTCAGAACCCCCGCCGCGGCCTCTTGGACTCGACCTCTATCCCTTCCCTCCTCAGCTTGCCGAGGGGTTCTCGCCAGGGCCCCCGCGCTACACGGCGATTGCCCCGGGTGACACTTCCCTACTTTAGCCCCTGTGGGGGCGATGCCTGGACCCCGGATTCACGCCTCCTCCCGTCCCGCGGGTCTCTGTGAACAATGCTGCCCCTCCCCCAGGCCTTCTCCCTCCCAGGTGCCACGGCTGCAGGGTCCTCCGGAGGCCACCAGGTCCAGTCGCGGCATCGGGGTTGAGAGGTACCTCGGAGGGATGTTCAGTTTCTTTTCTAAGACTTCACCGTCTGCTAGTCCTTTGGCAGCCTGTGCTAGCATTTAACTAGTGGCACAATCAAGAAGGGAGGCTGAGCCAGGACCAGTGCAACTGCGTTTTAGTCCCTGCCACCCTCTTTCAGGACCAGTGGTACCTTTCACTTTCTGACCCAGCTCCCTTCCCTCTGCCCATAGTTCGATTTCTTAGCTCATCCAGACTTGTGGTTGATTTTTCACAATGCCTGCCTAGGTTTCTTTGGAAACTGGGTCGGGAAAAGTTGGGGAAGTTGCATTGCAACATGGGAAAATCTTAGTAGTGGTTGTTGGAGCTCAGTTCTCTCCCGAGAGCACTGAGCTGCCTGTGGAGGAAGGCTGGTGGCTGGTACCCTTTGGAACCCCCTCTTGCCCTTGGAAGTGAATGATTTTTAAGTGTGCCTGTAGGGGAAGGGTACTGCTGGGAGTTTGTAAGGAATGAGAATCTTGTCCTGGACAGATCCAGGAGTGTGGATGTCAGACTTTTGAACAAGGAAGAAGGCATTGCACTGAGGAAGGAGCAGAACTAATATTTATTGTGCGCCTACTGTTGTGGCAGGCACTCTGCATTATCAAGTGTAATAGTTACCACCATGCATCTAGCTATTATTCCTGCTTGCCATAGAGAAAAGTCTAGCTTGGGTTGTCTGGAATGCTCAGAAAGTATTGAGCGCCACAAGTTTTGAATTATGATATAGTGTTTAACGCATTCAGAGCCAGGGAACAGCAAGTACCCTGTCTTTTCCTTAAGAGTCTTTTCCTTAAGAGTTAACTGGTGTGTAAAGTAAAAATAAATGAAGACACATATGTGAAAGGAAAAAAAAGTGAGCCAAGAGGACTGAAAAACTGCCCTTAGCAGCTTGTAGGGCAAAGGCTAAAGAGACCCATTTATGTGGCTGTTAAAAGCCTCAGTTATTAAGGGAGTGATTTTATAAGGTGTTCCTTGTAATAGCTCTCACCTACATGGGCCATCTCCACTTAGTTTTTATAGCTGAAGGAAACTGACATAGAGAATCTAAACTGTCAGCCACATAGCAGAGCTTGTCCATCAGTAGTCCTGCTATCTCCACCTTGGGTTTCCAACTCCCTTACACTTCTGTCCCTCAAAACTGCATTCTGGGCAAATGCAGTGCTTTCCTGGGATTTTGCTTTGAAAGATGCTAAGAAAGGGCTGTCAGATGTGGCCATGAGGATAGGAATGGGGGGAAGGGTCTCATCTGGGCTTTTTTTTTTTTTTTTAATTCTATTTGTATTTGTGAAGGAGGAAGTTTGTCAAAAATTATTTTCAGAAATCTTTCAGAGGGAGGAAGCACAGAAGTTGTAGTAAGGACTAGAAGTCTTCATTGGGATGTGTGTGAATCAGTACTAGCTTCAGTTTCTGGTCTAGGTAACTTAATGGATGAATTGCTGTTAATTTGGTTCCACCCTGACCAGGCCTCCTGGAGAAAGTGGGGCCTCAGGCAGAAGTTCTAGAAGCTAGTTCTGACCGCCAGGGAAGGGATAGAGTAGGGTTTGGATTTTATCCCCAAGGGCAGTAATTTCAGATCTGTTTTCCCACAGTGCAGAGTTCTGTGGCTTCACGAAATCCTTAGAAAAATAACTTTCAAGGGGAAGTTAAGTTCATTTTATTTAGTACATTAGGAAAAAATTAGGATAGCATTTGGTATGGCAAGATGCCATCTGAAGCCTCTTGGGGAGAGGGCTGACATGGTGAGTAAACAGTGGGGTGCTGCAGTCTTCATAAGGAATGGATTGCTCTGAAGTGGTGTCTCAAAACTTTTTTCTTTAAATCAGGAAGCCCTTCTTATGGGGCAATGCTCCATGGGTAAGAGGTGCTTTGGCTGAAGGAATGGAGGCCTTGGCCTTATCCCTAAGGGGCTGTGATGGGGAAGCCTAGCACTGTGCCCTCCCTGAGTGCTTCCACTCCCCAGTGATTTCCCCACCATGCTCTGCCAGTGAGTCAGCCTGAGGAGCCTGAGGGAAGAGCTGGCTGGCTTCCCTAGGACCCAAGCATCAAGGGGAGACTGTTTTGTTACCATCTCTTTACATTGGAAATGGTGCCATCACCCACTTAGGGGCTTCCATAGCAGATTCCACAACTGAGTGGGCCTCTGGTTCAGAATGTCCATCCCCAGTGGGCACTTGTATACTATGGGAGTCTGTGGTGCCAAAGGCAAAGGGTGGTCGGCAGTCTATTATGTGGGGCCTGAAACCTGAAGGAACCCGGGCAGGGCATGGATCTAGCGTCCCTGGGTAGGTGGGCCAATTAAATCCCCCTGGCAATGCATGCTTATGTATTGACATTTATAACCCACCATGCTGAGGCCTGGGGATACAGAGGTGACAAAGAAATACACAGTGTTGGATTTTGGGGGAAGAAGGGGCTCCAGTGCCAGGATTGGTAGTGCAATGCCATTTAGCATTTTGTATCTTACTTTCCTATTCGTTGATTCTCTGGCAAACCTAGGGCAAAGCATGGTATCTTTGTTACTCTGGTCCAGGGCCCCATTGATCACTGAGGAAGAAGTCCCAGCTCTGGCTGGTGCCAGAGGTGAGGCTGAACTCCT
The DNA here is from genome assembly GCA_004024805.1 of Geosciurus inauris. Classification (NCBI taxonomy): domain Eukaryota; kingdom Metazoa; phylum Chordata; class Mammalia; order Rodentia; family Sciuridae; genus Geosciurus; species Geosciurus inauris. The sequence goes on from PVHX01000637.1 coordinate 181,860, forward strand.
TGCTCCTGACTTCAGATCTGGGGCAGTTTTTCCTGTTACCTGACCAGGCCTTCCCACTACAATTTCAGGACATTTCCTGTCATCGGAGAACTCTGTAATTCTGAAGAGTTTGTTATCCTTGACACATTCGTCATAGGGAAAAAAAGAACACCTTGGCTTAGCTGGTGGGGGTGGGGAGAGAACAGCTGTTCTCTTCTGAGATCTCTCGTGGATTTTTTTTTTTATTGTACCAGAATCTGGTGAATCTAATTTGGACATTCACAACTCAGGCAGTCCTTTTCTCTTTAATGCAGCTATAAAATTAAGGTTTTCTCCCTTGGGGATCTCAATTTCCTGCCTCTGGAGTGAGCTTGGTGTCTTCATCTGCAAGATGGGATTGTGGTTGCTCTGCCACCTGCTTCAGGTCCTGGAGGGCAGGTGTGTTGAGGGAGGATTGATTGGTCCTGTGCTTGGCCCTGGGCAGAGCTGGGGTGTGTAGTATCATTCCTTCAGCTTGCTGCTATGTTGGGGGAGTGGGGTACTTAGGAGAGTGATATCATAAGACGAACCTATTCAGTAATTCACATACATAAGCAGGATTACTCCTCTTTTAAAAACTATGTACTGCTGTGGCGCACACCTATGATCTGCCACTTGGGATGCTGAGGCAGGAGGATTGCAGGTTGGAGGCCAGTGTGGGCAACTTAGTGAAGCCCTGTCTCGAAAAGTAAAAAGGGCTGGGGATGAAGCTCAGTGATAAAGTGCTCTCCTACTATGCATGAGGCCCTGTATAGTACTGCAAAAAACAAAACCAAAAAAACTATATGTGACACACTTTTTTTTTTCTTTCTTTCTTCCTTTGTTTTTTTTTGGTACCAGGGATTGAACTCAGGGGCACTCAACTACTGAGCCACATCCCCAGCCCTATTTTGTATTTTACTTAGAGACAGGGTCTCACTGAATTGTTTAGTGCCTCGCTTTTGCTGAGGTTGGCTTTGAACTTGCAATCCTCCTGTCTCAGCCTCCCGAGCTTCTGGGATTACAGGCAGCCACTGGGATTACAGGTGTGCGCCACTGTGCCTGGCTATGTGCCACACTGTGGCAGATACTTTTCTATGTCCCTAGTGACTCTAATTGCCACCTAAACGTGGATGCCTCACCAAATCATTTTATGCCAAGCCCCTCATGGGAAGCAGAAGTGGCAGAAATCCGTGGTCACCTGCTAAACTTCTCATCCGTGTGCTCAGAGCTCCTATTTCCCCTGGGCCTCCTCCCTAGTTTCCTACAGAAGGCTGACTTCTTTCACCAGACTTCAGATAATGGAGACAGCAGTGTCTGCTGGAGAGGGTAAGGAAGGCTTTGTGCAAAGAATGGCACTTGAGTAGGGATGGAGGGGAGCAGAGTGCACAGGGGGCAAGGGTAGGATGCCTGGTAGCAGACATAGCAGGGCAGGAACTGGCATTGGCTCTGGGTGGAGGGAGATGAGGATGTTCAGGTAATCAGAAGGGCCATGCCAGTAGGCTGAGTGAGGCTTTTTTTTTGGTACTGGGGATTGAACCTAGGGGTGCTTAATCACTGAGCCACATCCCCCTGCCCTTTTTTGTATTTTATTTAGAGACATGGTTTTGGGTCTTGCTAAGTTGCTGAAGCTGGCTTTGAATTTATAATCCTCCTGCTTCAGCCTTCTGAGCTTCTGGGATTACAGGCATGCGCCACCATGCCCAGCTGAGAGAGGGTTTTGGATGTTACTTGGATTTTTTTTTTTTTGGTACTGGGGATTGAACTCAGGGGCACTCAACCACTGAGCCACATCCCTAGCCCTATTTTGTGTTTTATGTAGAGACAGGGTCTCACTGAGCTGCTTAGCGCCTCACCGTTGCTGAGGCTGGCTTTGAACTCCCGATTCTCCTGTCTCAGCCTCCTTAAGTGCTGGGATTACAGGTTTGAGCCACCGCGCCCGGCTTGTTGCTTGGATTTTACGTGTGGTAGAAGTTAGCCCTGGAACACTTTTTTTTTTTTTTTTTTTTTAATGAATAAGCCTGCCAGACTCTTCCAGCAGGACTAGTGCTGGCTGCAGATTGTCAGGTGTGGATTATTTATTATTCAGTAGAGGTTATCTGGACATTTTTTCTCTCTCTATTTGGTTGGGTAGGAGCTACCCTCTGTCTTTGAGGGTCATCAGAAGAGACAGCAGTAAAAGCTCTAATCATTGTAGTTTTTCTTTTCTTTATTTATTTTTTAGATTGTATTATTTGGAGGAGGTGGCAGAGGAATTTGAAAGTCATTGTTGATAAGTGCTTGTAAGTGAAGGGAAGATTTTTATTTTTCTCTGTTTGTATTAGTTTAGGGTGCCTTTATTGCAAATGAGAGAAACTTAGCTAAAACTATTTTAGGCAGAAAGATTTATTGATCATTTGTAACACAGTCATGTGATGCATAATGATGTTGCAGTCAATGACAGATCACATACATACACAATGGTGGTCCAGTAAGACCATATCACCTGGTGGTGGTATAGACATCTGATCTCATTTAAGTACATTCTGTGATGTTTGCACAATAAAATTGCCCCGGATTTGTTTCTCAGAACTTATTCCTGTCTTTAAGCAACATGTGACTATCTTCCAGAATCTTGGAGTGGAGAAGGGACAGTTGACCCCCTATATCCCTCAGGCTTACCCATGGGGATGGAATGTGGCCTCAGGCCTCTTTAGACTTCATGTTCACCTGGTCAGAGAAGAAACAGATCTATCCAATCAGCCCAGACAGAAGAACCTCAGGGAGGAATTCTGACTGGCCCAGTTAGAGCCACATGTTCATATGAGGCCAGTCACTGTGGATGGGGTGGAGAACTAAGACTGGCCCAGCCTTGGCTCTGGGCAGAGCAGTGGTACCAACCAGGAGAGCGGGGTAATGGATGTCGTGATTGGCCCATTCCAGTGCCATGTGGCTTTTTAAAGGGTGCAGAAACAGTTTTCAGAGTAAGAGATACCAGGGGATTTTGTGTGGATACAGCCACTACCTCTAGTGTCACCTTTGCACAATGACAGTTAGTAGGCGAGGTCATTGCTGGAGGGGGATGGTGGTGGTCAGACCTTGAGCAAGACAGTTAACCTTTCTGAGCCTCTTGTGCCCTATAAAATAATTAAAACAATAACTAGAACCAGAGATAGAAAGGCCCAGGTAACTTCTACTGAGCATGTGGAGTCCCTATTCTAGGCAGCCAGGGCCAAATCCATATCCCCACAATGTCTGGTGCCCTAGAGGTTCTAGTCCCGCCCATCTACAGCCTGTCAATCCTGCCATTTCATTGCACCTCTTGTCCACTTCTCAGAGTTCCTGGGGGAATTCAGTTTTCCCCCCGGTGGGTCCCTCATCCTGTGCCACAGTCTTCAGGATGCCAGCCCTTCAATCCCTGCCCTCCTCTGTACCCACTACCTGCACTGGGCATGCATCCTGTGAATCCTTTGTATCCAACATAGCAGGCCCAAGACTGGTGATGGACAAGAAGATACAGAAGAACATGAAGAAAGCTCAGAAAAAGATGTGCAAACACCACAGGCTGGCAAGCATCAGTCTTCCTGCTCTTCCAGCAGTGATGGGCTGAATACAGGGACTGGACCTTCCCCTCTAGTCTCACCAGGTCTGCTGTCCTATCAAGACTCGGTTGCTGTGTCACACTGGGGAAAGTTATTCCATCTCCATCTCTACCCTACCTCACCCTGCGGTTCAGCCCGGACAGGCTGGAATAAAGGGGAGGAGGATTGCCATGGGTTAGCAAAGGCTGTCTTCTCACTGCTTGGCTCCATCTTATAGCTGATTTTCTTTTCTTAGTACTTGTAGCTGGGAGGTTTTGTGGAAATCTAGTGATGGAACAAAACCTGTACCTTTCTGTGGTGGTGGCACAGTTGGGTGGTTTGGTGGCACGTATGTTTTGCAGCTAGCCCTAGGCTGATGGCAGTGTTGGCAGGGTTGCTGGGAAGCAGAGTCCGTTTGGTTGATGAGCTCTGGCAGCCATTCTGGAACCTAATCTCTGCTCCTTATCTCAGCGATCTCAGATCCTACTCTCATTCTCTAGCTCTAGAAATAGCAAATAAAGCTATTTCTTCCAGAAAACAAAACAAAACAAAACAAAAACAAAAACACACAGCAAACACCAACTGCTTCATGTTTTGTTCTCGTCCTTGGTGAGAACAAAGGAGGGGTATTTTGTTGTTGTGGTGAGGTGTGGCAGCACAGTGGCAGCAGGAGACTGGAAATCAGCCTTTAAGCCAGAAAACCAGGAACTCCTGGTGCTTCTGAGGGTTCTGTGGGAGCACTTAGCAAACATGCCACGCAGGTGTCAAGGTTGCTCTTACTGTGGCTGTGGGTCTTTACAGCAGAATGTGCTCCTGCACTCTTGGGCCCTGGTGCCAGATGCGCTGTTGGTACCTGTAATGCCTAGAATAGAGCCTGGCCCAAGGTCCGGGTTAAGCAACTTTTTGTTGAGTGGATATCAGCTGTGCATAGAGTGAATGGTGTAGACCCTCTGCAAATGCACATACAGATTCCTAAGTGGTGACTTCAGAGATGCAGAAGGCTGTGGGAGAGGAGAAAGACTTGAGTGTCCCAAATGCACACACAGATGTCACACCCATAGTATGTCTGTGATGAAAGCAGGTGGTGTGACATTGGTGTTTGAAGTCCCCAAGGTCACACATCAGGTACCAGCAGTGTGGGGCTGGCTGCCAAGAGCCATGTGGAGTACCCACATTGCGTGTTGTAGGATTGGAGAGTTCTTCCCTTTTTATATTTGGAATTTGAATGTCAGCTTGGTGTCCTCAAAAGGGCTCTGAGTGGTGATCGATCTCCTAAGTGCAATGTCTTGACCTTGGCTGTGCCTCTTTTTTTTTGTTTTTGGTACCAGGGATTGAACTCAGGGGCACTTGACCACTGAGCCACATCCCCAGCCCTATTTTGTGTTTTATGTAGAGACAGGTCTCACTGAGTTGCTTAGCGCCTTGCCATAACTGAGGCTGGCTTTGAGCTTGCGATTCTCCTGTCTCAGCCTCCCAAAGTGCTGGGTGGGATTACAGGCCTGCGCCACCACAACTGGCACTGAGCCTCTTTAACTTCCTGGGGCTTAGGTTTTTTGTTTGTTTCAGTTCAGTAATAAAAACAAAAGAGGTGGAGTGTTGACTGGGAGGTCGCTCAGTCCTGTGTGGTTCTGAGTCCTTCCTAGGGAGCAGTTGAATTAGACTAAATTTCTGTGGTTCCCTCCAGCTCTACACCAAGTTTGCTATTAATCTGATTTAACATTAGTGTTGATTGATTTTGATACTCTGGCTTTCTATTTCCTGAAAAAATAAGCAGAGGAGAAATATTTCATTTCAGTTTTTTGTTCCACCTCCTACCAATTACTTGTGTGTTCCACAGCTCTGGAGTGAGGGGCCCCTGTATACTTACTGTCTGCAGCCCTGGGAAGATGTGAGCGTCAGAGAAGCGGTGGAGAATATGAGTGCGGAACTTGGTCTGAATGGTAGGGATGCTGAAGGTATTCAGCAGGGAATTTTAAATGGGATGCAGCTGTAGGGAAATTGAAAAAAAAAAAATTTTTGTACCCTTTTCCCCGGGTCAGATTGTATGTCAATGAATTGTGTATCTCTACTGATTTTTTTTTTGGAGGCGGAGTTCCACGAAAAGATCTGAGGCAACAGTTTTAAATACAGAAATTTGGTGACCCATCCTTTGAAAGCCTTGGTGGGTAATTATTCCTTGACTGTTGACCTTGACATTCATTTTACACCAAGGGTCATGACCTATTTGCTTTATTTTTTCAATTGTGGTCAGACTTGAGTAAGATAAGATTTACCATTTGAACCATTGTTTCACTTTTTCACTGTGACTACCTATACATAACATGCAAATTGCTACTTCAACTATTTTCAAATGCACACTTCTGTGCCTATTGAGAATATTCGCAGCTGGGCACAGTGGCACATGCCTGTAATCTCAGCAGCTCAGGAGGCTGAGGCAGGAGGATCACAAGTTCAAAGCCTCAGCAACTTAGCAAGGTCCTGAGTAATTTAGGGAGACCCTGTCCCAAAATAAAAAAATAAAACTGGCTGGGGATGTGGCTCAGTGGTTAATAAGCACCCCTGAATTCAATCCCTGGTACAAAAAGCAAAGACTTACTCCCATCACGGTTATGCAGCCATTCGTCTCTGGAATTTTTTCATCCTGCAAAACTGAAACCCTGTAACTATTAAACAATTAACTCCTACTGCTCCTTCCCTTCTGCCCTGTCAACCACCTTGTTACTTTCTATGAATTCCATTGTTTTATGTATGTTTTATAAGTGGAGTGGATACAGTGTTTATCTCTTGGTGACTGGCTATTTCACTTGGCATAATGCCCTTGAGGTTCATCCATATTGTAGCACACGCTAGACTTTCCTTTTCAAGGCTAATTCTCCCTTGTATGTATACACCACATTTTGTTTCTCCATTCACTGTTGATGTCACTTGGGTTACTTCTACCTTTTGGTTATTGTGACTCAGGCTGTTCTGAGCGTGGATATACACTGCTCTCACTTCCTTGGGGCATATACCTAGAAGTGGAATTACTGAATTGTATGGTAATTCTCCATTTAATTTTTCTAAGGACCCACTCTATTGTTTGCTTTTAGTTTATTTATTTTTTTGTGGTGCTCAGAGTTGAGCCCAGGGTCTTGTGCATACTAGGTAAGTGCTCTACTGCTGACCCACACCCCCCTCAGTCCTTTTTTTTTTTTTGGTAGTGAGGATTGAACTCAGAGGCACTTAACCACAGAGCCACATCCCCGGCCTTTTTTATTTTTTATGGACAAGATCTCACTGAGTAGCACAGGGCCTCACTAAGTTGCTAAGACTGGCTTTGAACTTGCGATCCCCCTGCTCAGCCTCCCAGGCTTCTGGGATTACAGGCCTGCACCACTACATCCAGCTCTTGCTTTTAGTTTACTTAAGGAAATCCATACCATCCGCAACACTTTGACTAGGGTGTGAGTAGAATCTTAGTTCCAACATTTTCTTCTAAAACATGTGCTTATATTTTGTTCTCCCAATGTGTTTTGGAACGTCTCAGGACAATTCCTTTAGACTTCAAAGAAAGGCTTCAATTTCAGCAGTCTTCAGCAGTACCCACGTCCATTAGCCAAGAGTTGTTCACACTTTCTATTGTGTTTCTAGTACTAGTGTCTTGTCTCCAAAGGCCTTGAAGTATGTCAGTTATTTGTGCTTTGTAGACGTTCCTTTATCCCATTCGGGATTGATTTGGTTTCTCATTTGGAACCCAGGATAATAAGGCTATCGAGATTTGTCTTTTAAAAGGCCTAGATCAGCACATCCCCAGGAAACCTGTTCTAAATGCTGGTTTGGTGGGATGGTGGTGGTGCTGCCGCTCTATGACTGAGTTCTGTGGTCAAGGGCATTTTTGCAGTGCTTGATTGAGTAGTTCTAGTCTCTTTAGCTGCAGGCCTCTTGAAAGCACTCCTGAGCTGCTATGCTTTGGGGCTTCACTATAATGGTCCCAAGCTGATCTGATCACAAAATCCTTTTCCATGGAGCATTTTGCAACATCAATGTTCAGACAAATGTACTTTTGAGAAGACCTCTGCACTAGTGCCTGGATCCAGGACATCAGCATGTAACATCGTTTTTTGCATTTCTCCCATTTCCCTCTCATTTGGAGTACCTAAACTTTAAACTTCCCTGTTCTTCTAGGTTCTGTTACCAGCTGAAATAGTCATATGTGATTCCAGGGCCGGTAGGAATCATTTTTTAGTTTCCCTGATTTGGCTCAATAAGAATGAAGTCTGATTTCTTTATCATTATTCTTTGTGATGGTTAAACCTCTTGTGGTTTTCTCTAAGACTGAGTGAGCAGGACTGGGCTTTGAGTCACTGTTGAGGCTTTGGGGACACCTTGGAAGGATGTATGGAGACCATCCTGGTGGTTTGGCTGCTATGAGAGGGGTTAATTGTTGGGCATGCCTCTTCTGCACCCCTGGGAGGCAGTGTGCTGGGGAGAGGGAAGGTGGTCTCTGTCCTGAGAGTGTCATGTTGCTTCTGGGAGGTTGGATGAGTGATCCAGGTGGCCTGAACATTGTTGTGGGTTTGGAGCTTGGGAGCTCAAGCCTGGGACTAGAGATAAACAAGTGTCACGAGCCTACCTGGGGTTTAAATCTCGACTCCTCTGCCTTGAGCTGTGTGACTGCAGGGGTTGCTTAATACTCTGGGCCTCCTTGTCCTTGGCTGTTGAAGAAGGGCTAGCAGTCCTCTCTTCCTAGGACCTTTGTGAGGCTGGAGGTGGTTTATTGAGGCAGGGGCAGGCTGCGGCTGCCATTTCAGCTTTTGGGGAGCCTGCCCTCTAGCAAAGAGGCAGCCTTGGCCTGTTGGTGGAATCGAGAGGCACAGGCACAGGCCGTGCTTGAGAGCAGTCCAAGGGCGAGGTCTGTGCCTCTCAGCTGCTCAGAACCTGCTTTCGCAAGGCTTGCGTCCTGGGGCTCTGACTTCAAGGAGGCATCATCATGCCCTGTGAGTTCTGTTGCAGAAGGACCTTGAGGAGAGTTTTCAGAGGGCCTTCAAAGATGTCCATTTTCAGATAGACTTGGGGCAGAGGAGGGGGCCTGTGTCTCTTTGGCCCCAGAGAGCTGGACATAGGCTGCCTGCTGGAAGACCCCGGATGGAAAGTTGAGCTCTGCAGAAGCAAGCACCTTTTCCCCCTCTTCTTCCTTCCTTTCCTGTCTTTCCTAAGCCTGTCAAACATAAGTGAAGATATTCAGTCTTCCTTGTGTCAAAAAAAATATATCTTTTCATAGGTGGCTCTTTCAGTCAGGATTGGAGCAAGGTCTGCCTGTTGCATTTGGTTGTGTCTTTTGAGGCTGGTGCCTTTTTTTTTTTTTTTTTTTTGGTACCAGTTATTGAACTCAGGGGCACTCGACCACTGAGCCACATCCCCAGCCCTATTTTGTGTTTTATGTAGAGACAGGGTCTCACTGAGTTGCTCAGTGCCTCACCGTTGCTGAGGCTGGCTTTGAACTCGCAATTCTCCTGTCTCAGCCTCCCAGAGTGCTGGGATTAGAGGTGTGCGCCACTGTGCCCACCTGGAGCTCCCTGTGCCTGGGCCTTTGGTTTCAGGAAGAACTCTTTTTGGTGCCATTCAGCTATGGAATGGATCTCTTAAAGGTACTGGCTTTCCCTGAATGTGTTCATGTACAGCCTGGGGTAGCAGAGGGTGGTTATTTGGGGAATGAGCTGTGCTGTCCAATCCTAAGCTGTTTAGCCTCAGTTTTCTCACAGAGTTGCTGCAGACAACCGAATGACGTAATTCCTGTGAAGTGTAAATGTCCTTTATGACTTAATAAAAAAATAGCTATGGGACCCATTTTGTTAACAGGAAAGGGAAAGTCAGCTGTATAAATAGAGAAAAGAGGCACTGTAGCATGATCAGGAGTAGAGGCCTGGAGCTTCCTTTTTGTGGCTTCTGTGAATCCCTTCCACAGGGCCCCTGAGGGTCCTCCAGGGGTTCCCTGGAACCGAATTTGAAAACCACGATCTGGCTGCTTTTGTTTAGGATGCCCCCCATCCTGGAAGAGAGAAGAGCCACCTGAAGGCCTCCCCTTCCTATGTCTTAGCCCAGCTGGGCAGGTGAGTCATAGCTGGTCCTAGAGTGCCACTGTGACAGTGATGTTTTCACAGGGTGCTTTTGTCTCTACCTGCTTCCTCTGTGTACCTTTGTAGGTTTCCTTTTGAGATGAACCATGCTTTTAAAAATGACAAATGACCACAAGGTGGTTAATAAAAAAAAGCCTATCTTTGCTACTCAAGACAGTGATGTGGGAGGGAGTAAGGTGAAACTCCATCAGATGGTCAGTTGCTGTGAGAAGTGGTTGCCTTTTTTTTAAATAGATGGTTTGGGGTCTTTTTTTTTTTTCTTTAATATTGACCCTATCCTGCATTGCACAAGTGCCATGAGCTATTGATGCATAAACAGCCCTGCTCATATGCAGCCCACAGTAGGGTCTCTTGCCTGTGTGGGCTGCAGCCCTGGTGACCAGCTCAAGCCGGGGTGCCTTCTCTCTGCCCTCAGGGTTTTTACAGGTGTGGTATCTGTCTCAAAGTCTACTTCAGTTTACTGCTCTGAATGGTACTTGTCTGCTCCTTAAGATGGCCCTGGGACCTTCAAATAGATTCACATGATAAATATACACACACACATATATTACACACTCACACTTATTTGTTGTGGTGCTTCTGCTGGGGTTGAACCCAGGGCCTTGTGTGTACTAGGCAAACACTCGACCACTGAGCTACACTCTAGCCCTGGATGACTTTCCAAATGTGGTAAAAATCTGTCCAGCCAATATTCAGTGATGAGATAGCAAAACAAATGGAAAGAAACTTCACATCTTTTAATGTAAAAAACAATAGTTGTGGAAACTTTAATTCCTTAAAAATAATGTAATGGGCTTTTCAGTACTTGTGGCCACCTCTGTTCTTCTCCAAGTCACCTCTCTTTCTTTTCCTCTGGCCAGGACACTTGCTTTTCCTATTTTTTCCTTTGCTTTGCTTTCTTTTTATCTTTTTGTTGTGTTGGGACTTGTAAGTGCTCTAGCACTAAGCTGTGCCCCTACCCCCTTCTGCTGTATTTTTCTTAAGCGGCCTGTGGCTGATGAGTACAGTAGCTGGAAGGGATCTTAGAGACTACTTTGCCCAAGTCCTTATTTTATAAATGAAAAGCCACAAGGACACAAAGTGACTTGACGAGGATCTCGTGGCCTGCTGTTGGCAGAGCTGGACACAGAATCCAGCTCTCTTCCCAGGCTGGGAGTAAGCTGGGAGGAGGCTTGGAGCCTGGGCTGGGTTTTCCTGGTCTGGGCCTGGCTTAGCAGATAGCAGTGAGGCTGGGAAGGTAACAAGGCATCCTAGTTCATGGAGTTGTGAGCTCTTTACTCCTGAGCAGTGAACAAAATCTTTTATCAGCCGATGCCCTTGGCATTCATCTTCTATAGATGGGCGAACTAGGTGAGTTTTGAGAATCCTGCAACTTGCTCAGGTCAGCAGCTGCTCAGGCTGGGCGAGCTCTGAGTCCTGGTTGGTGTCTTTGTAGACTGAAGTTGTGCTCTTCTTCAGAGCCTGCTGTGGAAGGGCAGGTTGAGACGTCGTCGTGTCCTCAGCCTGGATCACCCCGCCCTTGCTCCTCACAGCACGCATTCATTTGGTAGCCATGCTCTGAGCACCTGTCACACAGCAGGACTTTTTGGATGCAAACATGGACAGGACATCTAAATTTAGTGCTGAGTCAGAGGATGGGTCTGACTTTGGCAGGAAGGACCTCCGTGTTTCTTTTTGTGACACGGCAAAAGCTCTGGGTGCCAACGCCTGTGATTTCTTAGTGCTTAGTCACAGGACAAAGTTCAAACAGGAAAGTGATGCCCTGAGCCTCTGGCCCCAGGGGAAAAAAGCCTTTCATAAAGATAGGAGGATAAAGTCCCTATGGACGTTGAGTTGGGGTCCTCCCTAATGGCCAGTCTCTATAGGAAATGGATCTAGGAAAAAGCAAGAAAGTAAATAAAACCCAAACATTGCTGGATCTGGGTCCCTGCCTTGAAGACAACAGCTGCATCTATGGCAGCTCAGAGTTCAGGGTCTGTGTGTGGGAATGCGTCCATCCCCATCCCTGGGTGTTTTCCTTCTCGTTTCTGCTAGAAAATTGCAGGTGACCTTTATAGATCTTGTCCTGTTTCCCCACATCCCCACCCCCCATTTTATGGGCCCAGGGAGAGGGAACAAAACAGTGACCGGCTGCCCTGGCTTTCTGTGGGAAGCTGTGAGATCACATGGAACCTTGTTCTGTCCCCAGCTTCCCTCCTATCGAGGCTTCTCAGGAAAACTCACAGAGCTCGTCAGTGTCGCCTTCCTCGCACAGGATCCTCCCATGGCTATAGAGTAAAGCCCAGCCAGATTCAGACCCACATTTCATATGTCTGTCCACCCATCTGTCAGTCTGTTCCTGGTCAGTGCTCTGTACCCAGCTATTCTAAGTACAGAGCCTGTAGAGGTCAGGAGGACACTAGTGTCATCCATGGACAGCACCACAGTCCCACACCGAATGTGGATTTGTCTTGTTCTTATAGTTGGAATATTCATACTGTTGTTCCCCAGACGTTTTCCTTTTGAATTGTTCTTCCTGTTCTGGAGCTTTTAGAAATACTAGAAAGGATTCAGCCTAGCTTTTTGACTTCTAGCTTCTCACCTTCCATTTTGTGGTGTATAGTACATGGCCAAAAGTTTTTGTGTGTAAAAATCTGTAAGATTTTCAGAAGATCAATAAAAAGATAGTTCCTGCTACCCCCTTTGCTGCCTCACCGAATCGTCCCCCCGCCCCACCACTGGAAAGTCCAAACTTGAATGGCAGGTATCCAGCAATACAAGTGGAGCTGCTTGGACTTATGGGCACCTAAGGAGGGAGAGTGGCCAGGGACCTGGGCTGGGTGCATAATGGAGGGTGCTGGAGAGGAGGAGAGATGGAGGCAGGCCAGGTGAGAGCAGTGCCCAGGGTGTAGGCCAGCTGTTACCAGAGTTGTGGGAGGGAATCCTTTCTGTGAATACGCGTCTCCAAGGGACTTAGGCTTCCATTTGGTACATTTCCTCAGCCAGTGCTGGAGTGAGGCCAGGCTCAGCAGGCCAGGCTGCTGCTTCCAGTCGTCCTCTCTGGGGCTGGAGAGGGGATGGGGTTGACCATGGTCTGTGTCATGTGGAGGAGAACCCTGTGGCCAGAGCCATATGTGTAAGGGTATGTACAGCTGACCTTCCCAGATCCCCAAGGGATCTGACTGACTCTTCGTGAGCTGTTGGATGTTTTGGAATGGTGGCTTTGTTCTGAGTTTCAAGTCTGAGAATGGTAACTGGGAAATTTGGGCGTGAGAGTCCCTGAGTCCTCTGGGAAGTTTAAGATGCATTCCCATGTGGTGACCTTTTGTCTTGTGGAGGAGGAGGGATGATTGAGGAGTGAGGTGGTTGAGGGGAAGTAAGTGACTGCCACTCTCCAACTGTGTCCTCACTGCCACCTTCTGTAACCTGCCCAGGCCTTGATGTCCTCATCTCTCAAGTGGAATCCAGGATACCAGCTCTTTTCATAGCTGGCAGGAAAGGCAGGTTGGTGTTGCAGGTAAATGGTCATGTGCTCCCAGCGGGTCACACGCTGAGCAGGGGGCAGGCATTGATATTGCATGGGATCTTTTGTCAGTTATTTTCGTATTACTTTCTTACTTGATCTTTACCTGTCTTTACAAGTGAGGGTGCGGATGGGGAAGGCCAGGTTCCTCAGGAATAGGTTTTGTAGAATGATTAAGAGCCTAGACTTAACCAAGGTGCTAGTTCAAGGGCAAGCTGCTTTCATTCTCTGCTATAGTATTCTCTTCTATGAAGTGAGGATGATAATAGGACCTGGTGTTGTGATGATGAAAGGAGTTACTGTTTGCCAAGTGTCGAGAGCAGAACCTGGCACAGGTAAGCACTAGGTAAGCATAAGCTGTTATCTTTATTATTGTTGCCGTAGCCCCATGGGTAAGTTCCAGTGGAGCGGGAGCCCAGCTGTGTCTTGCAGGGGACACATACCATAATGCCAGACTCACAACAAGTGCTAGTTTACCTTCTGCTTCCATGATCAACTAGATGATTGTTTAAGACACCTGTGTCCCCACTAGATACCCCTTTTGCCCACTGGTCCCACATTCAGGGTCTGGCCTACACACCAGTGTGGGTTTGCAAACTCTTGGTTCCTGGCCTGAAATGCGGTGAGCACAGAGATTGGGAGGAAGTGTCAGCAACTTTTTGAGCAGTTTGAGCTTGTGGAGACTCACTGCACGGGGGTAGACCGCTTCAGGTGCTGTCACTTCACATGGTGAGTGACATGAACTGCACATCATGGGCACTGGTAGCAGGACCATATGATTGCAAGTAAGAGAGCGGAGCCCTGTGCCCTTCCTGCCCACCCCAAACAGTCGGCCTCTGTGGGAGGAGCCTCAGCCAGTGAGAGTGGGTGAGATCGACGGCGGTTTGTGGGCCATTGTGTGATGTCTGCGCTCCAGCCGCCCATGATGGCTGAAGGCCGTGTAGCTTCATGGCAGAGGCTTTTATTATGAGCACTTGTTTCTATTTCATGCCCTTGAAGGTTCCCAAGGCGTATGCCTTTCTTGCGGTTCCCTTAGCAGGCATGGTTCAAGCAGGATTGGTAAGAGGCCACGCCAGAACACAGCCTTGGGCTCCATTTTGACCTCTGAGGCAGGCAGGAAGCAGAAAGCAGGATAAGGTCAATCGATGGAGGTGGGAGTACAGAATCTCCTGCCTTTGCTGGCAGGACTCCAGCAAACCCCTGCCCTGGCAACCCCTCTCCTGGGTGTGACAATACCCCCAACCCTGTTCTCATGCAAGTCCCAAGGGAAAGGTCCAGGATGCTCATGGTTCTGTATGTGATAGGAGATGGGGCTGGGTGTCCATCGCTGGAGAGCAGATATGTGCAGATGAGCGTGAGCCTGCAGTGCCTGCAGCAGTTCCAAGTTACTTATGAGACCCAGACATGGCAGGCAACATGATGCCTCCTAAAGCACACCGGAGGAAGACGAGGAAAGCAGTGCTGTCGTCTAAGTTAGGAATACAAACTACCCTCTAGACAAAAACATGAAGGGAAACATAAGCAAATGGTTGTCTATGGGTGTGGGAAAGGAAATGAGCATAAAACGAAATAAATAAAACGAGAAAGAGAGTGAAGGGAAAGAAACACATTGCTTTCCTGTCCCGCTGTTGTCTTTGATGGTAGGGCCTCAACTGTGTCCCATCACCCAGCTGGGATCGAGGCTGGCACTGTGGATCGAGGCTGAGTTGGCATTCTCAGGCAGATCTCTCACCCCAAAACGGTCTTAGTAAAGAGTTATCCCTGCTGCCTGGCATAGCGGCACATGCCTGTAATCCCAGCAACTTGGGAGGGTGAAGCAGGAGGATCAGATGTTCAAGCCCAGCCGCAGCAACTTAGTGAGGTCCTAAGCAACTTAGTGAGAACTTGTCTCAAAATAAAAAAAAAATAAATAAATATTTAAAATGGGGGGCTGGAGATGTGGCTCAGTGGTTAAGTGCCCCTGAGTTCAATCCCTGATACCCCCACCCCAAAACAAAACAAAACAAAACAAAATAACCACTTCTCCTTGCTGCAACAGGTCTAGCTGAGTCACCTGGAGGAGGGGAGGGGCAACTATGGTTCACAGGACAGTTGATGCAGTAGGAACTGGGTGCTTTTAATAATCACCTAGGGGATTTGTAAAAGCAAGAGGTGAATAAGGATTTATTTTAAACCCACATTCTCATCTGGACCATACTGGAGAAGTATGGCTGGCTGTCCTTAAAGATTTTTAACTATAAAAACAGTGGCTCAGTTTCATGTGTTTATTGAGCTTATGATACCATGTACTGCAAACCACATGTAAGACAAGGAGACAGGAGATTTCTGGCTTCAGAAAGATAAAATCCTGCTCAGCATCAGGAGCAACTTTTTTTTTTTTTTTAAATTGGGGATTTGACCCAGGGGTGCTTAACCACTGACCCACATCCCCAGCCCATTTTTAATTTTTTATTTTGAGACAGAGTCTCATAAAGTTGCAAAGTTTTAACTTGTAATTTTTCTGTTTTAGCCTCCTGAGTCACTGGGATTACAGGTGTGTGCCACTGTACCCACCTAAAAGGGATCTTTTTTTTTTTTTATTTATTCTTTTTAATTATATTTAACATTAGGATTCATTTTGACATAATTAGAAAGACATAGAATATAATTTGCTCTAATTCAGTCCCCAGTATTTCCCTTTTCTCTTCCATTTCTCCCTCTTCCTATTCCCTTCCCTCTACTCTACTGATCTTTCTGCCATTTATTTTATTTTTTTAATTAGTGCCTTGTGGCTGTGGTGAGATTCATGGTGGTAATTCACATATATACATGAGAAAGTCAGGTCAGATTCATTACACTGTAAAGGGATTGTTTTTTGTTTTTTAAAAATTTTTTGTAGTTGTATATGGACAGCATGCCTTTATTTTATTTATTTTTATGTGGTGCTAGGGATCAAACCCAGTGCCTCACGCATGCTAGACAAGTGCTCGGCCACAGAGCTACAGCCCCAGCCCAAGGGATCAATTTTAATGAATGCACAGTGTTGCTCTGTCAAGATTTTATGTTACCAGTAGAATAGAGGAAAGGGACCAGGGGGAGGGAGGAGGGGAGAGAAAAGGGACTTTCTGGGGAATGAAATTGACCAAATTATATTGTTTATTATACAAATACAGAACAGTGAATTCCACTATTATGTATAATAATAAAGCACTAATCCAAAAAAAAAAAAACACAAAAAACTTGACATCACCAGTTTTCCTTGACTGAAGCACTAGTGTTCCCCTCTTGCATGTAATACTGTAGTATGTCTCCCGTGCTCAGATCTTCATTTATTTCTTCATTTCTTCAGGGTAAGTTCTGGAAGTAGAGCTTCTGGGCTGCAGGGTGTGGATTTTTTTTTTTTTGTTACTAGGGATTAAATTCAGAGACACCTAACCACTGAGCCACATCCCGAGCCTTTTTTTGTATTTTATTTAGAGACAGAGTCTCACTGAGTTGCTTAGGGCCTCACTAAATTGTTGAGGCTGACTTTGAACTCGTGATCCTCCTGCCTCAGCCTCCCAAGTTGCTGGGATTGCAGGTGTGTGCCACTGTGCCTGGCAAGGGTGTGGATGTTTTTAGGGCTGCTGATAGGAATTGCCAGGCCGGCAGTGCATTGACTCTGGGCCACCCCCACGTTTCTCCAGGTGCAGTCTTTGGAATGGCCCCCTCAGAACCACCTGGGAAGCTTCGGAAGACTGAGCCACACCCCAGGTTTCCTGAACCAACCTGATGTGGGCTGGTCCCCAGAATGTCCTTTTACTCATTCCTCTGTGTATGTGAGGAGATTGGGGTGTGCTGTGCTGGGGAAGGAACCTACAGCCTTGTGCATAACAGGCCAGGTCTCTGGCAGCGAGTTACATCCCCAGCCCTCTGGGATTTGGCAAATGGTGTGTGGTATCTGCTCAGTGTTCCAGCCTGCCCAGTAAGGAAAGCAGAGACCACATCTGTTCAGCTCATCCAAGGGAGAGCTGTGAAGTGAATGTAGGGTGAGGACAGTCAGATGAGGAGAGCACAGCTGAGCAACCTTGCTCTGGGGACTGCTTCCCTCATCTCTAAGGTGGGAGTTGCAGAGTAGCTTTGGTGATTCCAAGTGCTTTCTAACATGAATGCGCAACATTCATGTTAGAGACATTAGTATGTCTAACATTCAACATTAGTATGTCTCTTACTAATGTCGCCAGGTGAGAAGGATCTCATGGTTGGCTTTGATGCTGGGCTGGGCTGCCTTGGGCTGGTGTGGGGTGGGAACTCAGGGAGAATTGGGTCAGAGAGCTCGTCTTTCCATCTCATCCCCAAGGGGACCTCCCTGGGGCTGACACATCCCTGTAGCTGGGTGCTGTTGGCGCAGGCTCTGAGGTCTTCCTGTGCAGGTCAGCAAAGAGGAGCTGCTTCTGCCCCTTGGCTGCTGCAGCCTGTGCCTAGCAATGAGCGTGCCAGGTGTCCTGGCACTAAGCCTCAGGTGGGCTTCTCAGCCAGGGTCAGGAGGACGAGGAGGCCCTAAGGTCCCCCCATCACTGTGGCCCTGAGATGTCACTGATGCTGCCTTGCTGTGGCTGTGCAGCAGTCTCCTTTATAGGACACGGCTTTGCTGGGCAGATGTGCCACCTCCTCACACTGCTGCTGGCATCCACCAGGCTTGCTCAGCTGTAGCCAGCCAAGGATGAGCTCTCAGCCAGGGTAACTTCCAGGGGACCACTGTAGACAGGCTGTTTACTACAGGCTGTTTACTTGTCCCCATGAAGGTCAGGTCCACTCTGCCTGCCCTCTGTTAAGATTAGACCCTTTCATTGTTGTGTTGTTTTTAAGACAGCTGTGCTGTCTGATGGGGTGCCTTGGGTGTAGAGTGATGGAGCTAGAGACACAGGTCAAGACCAGGCTGGGAGAGAAGAACCCTCCCGTCATGTTCTTCTGCTGTGTTCCTGCCAGCTCTGGTGGGCTGCTGGGAAGGCATGGCAGAACTGTCTCTGAAAGGCGAGATCAGGTCTGGAGTGTGGAGAGCCGGCTTCTTCGGAGACAGCCTGCAGAACTGGACGCTTGCTCAAATAGGAGTGTAGCCATGAAGAAGGAGGATGAGTGTCAGGAGAGGGGCAGAAAGCTGGACCGGAGCCTGTGGACTCAGACTGTGTTGTGTCAACGTTTAGTATAGTAATCACTTACTGTGCATGTCAGAGCTTACTGGGGCTGGACCTGTGATCCTCACAGCAACATTAGGTGAAAATATTGTTGTTCAATTTGACCAATGAGGGGACTGAGGCACTGAGAGGTGAAGTCACTTGCCCAGAGTCCTAAGCTAATGAGTCAAGATCCTACCCTTGGCTGTCAGAATTCTGAGGGTATGTCCACTGGATTAGAGCAGGAAATCGGAGCAGCCTTTTGGACTGTGAGGTTTTGAAATTGGGGCACCAGTTTCTGCTGGCAGATCCATTTGCCTTTAAGGGAGAGTGCCACAGCATATTATTGCTCAATAATGGGACAACTGCCTTTGGATGCTCTGAGCATCCCCAGCCTAGGAGGGGCTGGATGGCCACCTGTCCTGAAATAGGATAGGTATGTAACCTGTCTTCCTGCCAACTTCAAGACTTCTCGCTGGAGCTCCCCCTCCTGCCCCTTTCAGAATCCTGTGGGATAGTGGTGGGGTTTTTCCCACAGTACTGGACTTGAACCCAGGGCCTCTTGCATGCTTAGCAAGTGCTCCATCACTGAACTACATCCTCAATCTACCCCACTCCCCTGACATGACACTCCCACTCCCACCCCAGTACTGGGGATTGGATGCTAAGCAAGGATTCTTCCACTAAGCTACATCCTTAGTCCTTTTCATTTTTCATTTTGAGACAGGGTCTGGCTAAGCTGTGGATACTGGCCTTGAATTTGCAGTCTTCCTGCCTCAGCCTCCCTAGTAGCAGCGATTACAGGTGTGAACCGCCTCACCCAGCTTGGAGAGTGGTTTTTTTTTTTTTTTAATTTTTTTTAGTTGTAGATGGATACAATATCTTTATTTTGTTTATTTATATGTGGTGCTGAGGATCGAACCCAGTGCCTCACACATGCGAGGCAAGCGCTCTACCACTGAGCCACCACCCCAGCCCCGGAGAGTGGTTTTGAGCCCTTTATGTGAAGTCGGGAATAATCTTACTGAATCTTAGAGATCATTGCAGCTCCAACCTGGATGACTGTAGGGATCGGAAATTCAGGTAGGCACGAGCCTGGAATTCAGGGGCAGCCTCACTCCAGGCTTGCTCCCCAGTTATCAGGGTGCCTTGTGCTGAGCAGTGGCAGTGTGGGGGTAACGCCGCTCTCTTCCCTCACCAGCCAGTCAGGATGCTCTTGTCTGCTGAGTTTGCCTAGTACTCAGCCATGGCCAGTTGAGAACAACTGTTCTGGAGCTACAAATTTGCTCACCACTTCTGGGTCAGAGGAAGATCCTAGGTTTGCCACTCTGTCTCTTCATGGGTCTCCCTCCTCAGGTCTTTGTAGCATTTGGTGACCCTACACAGACAGCCCAGCAGCTTTCTTGATACTTGCTTACCTCCTACCTGCTCCTCCCAGGCATGCATAGGCTTATCAGGAGCCAGGCCTTAGAGGGACAGGGGCCACTTCCAGGAGCACAGGGCAAGCCCTGGCCTGAAGGGACAGACCTGGGGCTCAGCCTTGTGACTCATGTGCCCTTGGGAGCTGCTCCTGCAGTGCTGCCAGGTGGTGTCATCTGGGGGTCGGATTAAAAGATAACTTCACTGAGGAAGCAGGCCTTCACTGACTCTCAAGGAAGCCCAGGCCAGCTCTGTGCAGGGCATCCAGCCTCTGCTCCTTGGTACCTCTTTGCTTGCTCCCTTCTGTCCTTTCCCTCCCCTCTGATGCCCCCACATCCTGGAACTTGGTCAGGTCAGCCCCTCTTCAGATGGAGCCACCATTTATGTCTTCCTTTCCTTGTCACCAGCCTCTCCTCTACAGAGTGTTTTAAATTTTATGGAGCAAATTAGGAGCATTTGCTTTCCTCTTCCTTCCAGTAAGGCAAAGTCCCAGGAATCTAAGGGTTGAAGTATGGCATGGGGTGGAGATGCAGAGAGGGAATCCAGGCCTTTGGGGAGGTTGGGGGAAGTGCAGGACTACCTCGCCTATGCCTGGTGACCAGACAGCACTGTCTGTGATGGTGGAGGCTGTGTTGGTGCCAGGACAAAGGTGCTTATCCCAGCAAGAGCTGTCCCCAGGCCAGAGCTTCCTTGCAGCTGCTTTGGGTGGCCATGCCTGGACTCTGAATGGGCAGTCAGGACTTTGGAGGGTGCCTGGGAAGCCCACAGGGCCGTACTATCTGTGTGCAGTGGAGATGGAGGAGAAGGCCCTGCCTGGAAGTTCCACTATCAATAGGTACCCAAAGGCAAGGGGACCAGAATATTTTGATAGAATATCTTTATTTTATTCATTATTATTAGTAATATCTTGTGGTACTGGGGATTGAACTCAGGGCACTAAACCACTGAGCCACATCTGCAGCCATATTTTGTATTTTATTGAGAGACAGGGTCTCACTGAGTTGCTTAGTGCCTTGCTTTTGCTGAGGTTGGCTTTGAACTCTCCATCCTCTTGCCTCAGCCTCCTGAGCAGCTGGGATGGCAGGTGCACCTGGCTCCTTTTTATTATTCTTTTGAGACAGGGTGTCGCCAAGTTTCCAGGCTGGCCTTGACCTTGCGATCCTCCTGCCTCAGCCTCCTGAGTCACTGGGATTACAGGTTGTGTGCCACCATACTTGGCTCTGATAGAACATCTTTAAACTTCCTCCCTGTGTCTCTTACCTTTGTATAGGGCCTCATTTTGGGAATCATGTACTTTTTTTTTATTCTTTATTCTACCACTACGAAAGAAATGGCATACTAGCCGGGCGCAGTGGTGCATTCCTATAATCCCAGTGGCTTGGGAGGATGAGGCAGGGGGATCCAAGTTCGAGGCCAGCCTCAGCAATTTAGTGAGGCCCTAGGCAATTTAATGAGACTGTCTCAAAATAAAAGATAAAACAGGCTGGAGTGTGGCTTAGTGGTTAAATGGCACTGGGTTCAATCCTTGCACTCCTCCCCGCCAAATAAGTACACTAGATTTTTCCTTAGGTATTGTTCTTTATGTATTTTCCCAAACACTTGTTTGTTAACAGATTCTGTTATGATACTTCCCTTTTAGGGTGTATCATGCAGTATTATTCTCCTATTTTCAAATTCATAGTTAAATGGCAACAGTAATTCTAAAGATTAATCTGGGCAGTGGGATTGTTTTACTTCAGACTTTTCTATTTTAAACAGATTTTTAGCCGTGCGGTCTTTCCTCTTGGATGTTTGTTTTGGAGGTGTTCAGGCCCTCAGGAGGTGGGAAGGAAGGTGCAGTGCTCGAGTGCCTTTTCACTCTCTCACTCTCTCCATGTATCACACTTGTTTTCCTGATACATTTGGAAAAAAGTTGTTGCCCTCAGGACATGTCACCCCTAAGCCTTGAAGAATGCATTCCATTGAAGCATGCATGACCAGGACACATTCCTGCATGAGTGACATGTCGCCATTGTTACGTCCAGGGAAGTCAGCATGGATCCAATAGTAACCTGTAGGCTGTAGTCCTTGTTTTGGTGCTGAGGATTGAACCTAGGGTCTCTTTCATGGTAGGTAAGCTAAACATGTCTGTTATAGTTTTTTTCTTTTTTAAAATTCGTGCTTGAATAAACGTGTTTTGTTTGGTTGTTATGCTAGTGTTATTTTTTTTAAAAAGTATGGAGTATAAAGTTGATCATCGGTGGCTTTGTGAGAACATGTTGTTATGATAGACACAGGCATACACACTGTTGACATCCTCCCCGGGCTGTCTTAGGATTCTTAAAACTTGGGAGGGGCTTTGGGGATCTGCCCTCCTTTCTTTTCAGAATTGTGGTCAGAACCATTGAGACACTTTTCCAGTATCCTTGTGTTGAGGTTGGCTTGTGTGTTCTGAGTTTATTTAGTTTATGAAATCTGACACTTTCAAGTCTGGACAATTTAAACTATCCCGCTAAATTCTTTTAAGTGTTCAGGGCTCAAAAGTACTGTTGCTGGGAGGGTTATAGGTCATTTGACATAAAACAGTAGCATCTTCTACAGACACAAACCTTCTCCTCTCCTTCCCCTTTTGGCATGGGGTTACTGTCCTCCTTGCCTCTGGATAGATTCAGAAGGGCTGGTCCTGCCAGGGCCACTGTAGGACCAAAGCACCGGCTCAGGAGGAGGAAGGAGAGAATGTGAGCAATGGGAGGGAGGTGGTGGTAGAGGAAGAGCTGGCAAGACCGCAGAGGCCAGTGCAGGTCTGTGTGGGGTCAGGCCTGCTGGCTGGGTCTACTGTGTGCAGCCCTAGGAGGAGCAGCTTAGGGCCTTGGAATGAGCCTCATGGGGCTCAGTCAGGCTGGCTTCAGTCCATCTATGTGACTGGCTCACCACTTCCCTGAACCCAGGCCCATGTCTCCAAGGGCTGTATTGAGAACCCAAGGAAAGAAATGGAAGGAGTACTCTGGAAGAACAGAGGAGGGAGCATGGCCCTGCCCTCCTGCCCACCAGCTGGAGTTGGTGAGTGCCTCTCCCCCAGAAAGGCAGAGCTGGTGCAAGACTTCTGGGGTGGTTCAGTGCCTGTGTGGCGGAGGGGTGGCAACAGGTAGGGAAAGGTCATGTTCCCAAGGAGGAAGAGAGGCTCTGGCCAGCAGGGGGCCCTCCTTGGAGGAGGTCACATGGGAATTTTTCTGGATGGGCAGGATAGAAGGTACTGGAAGTCAGAGA
The DNA here is from genome assembly GCA_004024805.1 of Geosciurus inauris. NCBI lineage: Eukaryota > Metazoa > Chordata > Mammalia > Rodentia > Sciuridae > Geosciurus > Geosciurus inauris. The sequence goes on from PVHX01000637.1 coordinate 204,832, forward strand.
GCAGGAAAGGTCACACTGCCTTGGGCTGTAGAACTCCCTGTCCTAAAGGCCATTCCCCAAAAGCAACCTGCAGTGAGAGGGCGGCTTCAGGCCTCTGTGTTTGGAGGAAAGGGTCACTTGGGATTCTAAGTTGTTTTCCTATCACATCTCAAATAAACAAACACTTAGATATTAGAATATGCACATTCATGTAGAAAATTCAATTAATAGTGAAGAAAAAAGCACACATAGTCCCAGAGGCAACCTTATTAACATAGTGCGGGGTGGGGGGTGAAACGGGGCTTCTACTGGTATACCAATCACGGTGCCAAGTGTTATCTTGTTTTAGCCTCTTTACCATCAGCTCTAGGAGTAAGGAAGGTTAGGCACAGAGTGGTTAAGGAATGTGCCCTGAGTCACACAGCTGGTGGTCCTGTGAGCTGGGTCTCCCAGCCAGACAGTCAGGCTGCAGAACTCACACCAGCAGTGCCTCCAGGGTCCTGAGCACCCTTGCAGATACTGTACTGTTGTCGATGTTTCTGCATGTGTGTCCATGGCCACACACACCGGATGGAGCCTGGGATCCAGATTCTGGGTAGGTGATGGAGACCCTGGACCACCAGGCAGCGTACATGGTGGGCCTGGCAGTTCTGCACCATCTTCTGTATGAGGCCTTTGGTAGCCTGGGGTTTAGGAACTGAGGTTTTGAGCACCCGCTGTGGTTGCCTGAGGGATGGAGAGAGAGATCAGCTCATCTGTGGGAAGGACCCAAGATAGCCACTTTGGGGGAAGATAGGACAGTAGGGAGGAGTGGGTCTCAGTCCGAGGGAAGGGATTCAGGCTGGCCCTTCCCCACATCCCTGATTAGTTGTATTTCCTCCAGGGAACATTAGCAAGCCAGGTGATGGAACCTGCAGACTTCCAGGCTGCAGAGCATGATTATTACTATTTGCTTCTTTGTTCTGGGCCATCTGAGCTTCCTTGGACTTCTATCCTGCCTCAAAGCCTAGGAAAGTCCACAGTCGATGCTTCTCTGTGGTCTCCAAGGAATGGCTGTGGACAGCAAGTGTTGCTGCTCAGCAAAACACAGGTTGGCAGGTGCTGCTGTCTGGGAGTCAGAGACTCCTTTGCTGTGCCCTAGGTTCAAGCAGGATCTAGCACCTGGGTTTCCAAGGGCGCTCACAGCAGTCCTGGGTCATGGCCTCTTGGAACCTGCTTTTCCACTGGTAAGATGGGGCTGACAGTTTCTGTTCGCATCACTTACCTGGGTTCTGGAGGAATAAATGAGCTGGTGGATAAGGGAGATGCAGCAGCATCTCTGGGGGTTCTTTGAGGGAATACCTTTGTTCTCTAGTAATGCTACCAAAGTGTGAGTGTTAGATCCGCAGTGCACAGACTCATTTTCGTTCTTTCTCTTTTCTGGTTTTGATACTAGCAACTAGGCAAAATGAGGTTATCTTATAGCCAAGAATGAAAGAAACTGAGGCTCAGAGAAGTGCAGGCCCAGGTGGTCACATGGCCACATACCACTGTCAGAGGCAGGACTTCAGCAGGTCTGGTCTGCTAGCGAGTGCCTGCCCCTGCACCACACAGCATACTGGTCTTGCTCATTCTGAGGTTTCTGTTCCTTCGCCCAGTCCAGCACCTTTGGTATCTAGTCTCAGAGGAAAGCAGGAAGCCATGGTTTTGGATCCAGCTTTGTTCACCCTTGGCTGAGTGACTGCCATTCTGAGCCTTTCATTTATTCATTAACCCTTTACTTTTATTACTTATTTTTTGGTGCTGGCAATCAGACTCAGGGCCACATGCATGCTAAGCACATATTCTATCACTGAGCTATACCTCTGGCCTCTTTTTTTAAAATTAATTATTTTTTTAAGAAGTGGCAAGTAAAGATTGTATATATTTATCATGAACAACATGTTGTTTTGAGTACAGCAGCCTTTTGCTGAGTACCTGCTGATTGCACGGCCCTGAGAGAGGTGCTGCGGCCTTAGAGCTGAGTAAGGAAGTACCCGGTACCTAGGAACTTACAGCTGGAGTGGGTGGCAGCTTGCACAGTCACGGAGTACAGTGCGTAGGCGCAGTGTCCACAGGAGCTTGCAGGATCTAGGAGTAGAGGGAAGTAGTGGCTGACCCTGCTGGAACCTTGGTTTCCCTGTCTGTCAGATGTGTGCATTAGACCACTTGATCTCTGGGGTCCTCTCTGTCCTGTGTTCTGTGACTCTCCATGGTAACAGTGTTCCATTGAAGGTTGGAACATGTCTAAAGTCAGCTGAAATTTTGTGTTTAAACTGCTCCCAAGTCATGTGAGGGAGGAGCCTGTTGCATCCTATGTATTTTTCTTTTTCACGAGCAGTTCCTCCTTCTTTGATGGGCCAATTACATTTGTTCTGCATGGCAAGGGAATGTTTTCCCACAAGTTTGCTTGGCTTATGGTTGTGGGCTGGTGCCAGCGGGCTGCCTATGGGTCACGGGGTAGGGAGAGATTGAGGGCACGTGTCAGATGTGCTGCTGCAACCAGAGCCAGGACTGGATGTGATTTCATTAGCTGGGGTGTCCCCGGAAAGCTCTCGCCACCCCTGGTTCCTTGTCTGGCCTGTGGCTGTCTGGGACTTGTGGGCACCACGGATATGGACTGGAGGGCAGGACGAAATGGTCACTGTGGGCCCATGTCATGGTGGGCCTGTGTTGTGCAGAAAGAGGCATGGCTGGGCTTGAAGGAGGGGCCAGGTGTAGAGAGGGCCGTCCAAGAAGATTCCTTCTTTCTGGACCCCATGCTAGAGGACTATAGCCAGCAAGTAGCAGAGGCAGGATTCTCCGAGTAGGCTTTCCTGCATACTGGAGCTCTGTGGAATGAACTGTCCACAAAGCGTCTGGCAGCCACCCTATGGGAAATCCCTGCAGTTTTGGGGACCTCAAGGAGGCATTGTACTTCCACGGGGTCCAGGTGTCTTATGGAAATGGTGTGTAGCAGGACTGGAGGGCTGGAGGGACTGTGGGTTTGGGAAATGGTCTCCCTCCCCTCCCTCCCTCTCTCTCTCTCTCTCTCTCTCTCTCTCTCTCTCTCTCTCTCTCTCTCGTGTATGTGTGTGTGTGTGTGTGTGTGTGTGTGTGTGTGTAGGACAGAGGTAAGTACATCAACTTATGAGCAACTGCCTGGGGTGTCAGTTGCTCACAGACTTGGAGGCTTACTTCCTTTCCTTCTTCCTTGAGTCCAACTGTATCACAAGTACTGCTGCGGAACATGGACATAAACCACAGCCTCATTCCTGGAGGAGTTCTCAGCAGGACTGGATTCACAGTTTGCAATTCCAGAGCCAAGTGAAAATATGGGCTCCTGCTCATGGAGGATTTCAGGACAGTAACTGCAGAGCATGAGGTCATGATGGGGCCTCGTGAGACTGCATAAGTCACTTGCCCCTGAAGCTAGGCTAGTCCCCAAGCTTAAGCAAAGTCAGGACTGGTAGAGGTCAGCTGGAACCACAAGGAGGCACATACAGGGAGATAGTAGAGCAGACTCTTGGAGAAGCTTCAACTAAGCAGGGCCTGAAAGGCTGGCTAGGGTGTTGGTAGAGGTTGTCATGGTGGGAACAGAGAGCAAGGTGAGGACACCTGGGTGTGAGTGGTGGTGGGGGATGAGCAAGTGGCACCGTACCCTGGCTGAAGGCCTGGGTGGTAGAAGGGCAGCCCTGGGAGGGCTCAAGTGCAGTTGTCAGGCAGTCTTCAGTATGCAGCTGGAGGGAAGAGCAGGGGCTCTGGGAAGCTCAGATGTGGAACAGAGCTGGGCTCTGGGTGGTGCTGTTTGGAGGGGGTGTTTGCTAGTCATCCAGTAGCTCAGAATGACTGTGCCAGACCTCCCTGAAGAGTGGTTGTTCACTTCATCCTGAGCCATGGTGGATGAGGAGGTGGAGGTGCAGAGAGGTGCTGCATACCCTGCTTGTGTTGGTGGGTAGCAGAACTGGGACCCTGGAGACCCAAGGTGAATTGGGAGGAGGGAGAAATAGTTGAGCTGGGAGGGGTGCTGCCAGACAGTGACAGTGGAGAGGAGGTGCACTCATGGGTGGTGTGGAGGTAGGACAGGGGGACATTGGAGCTGGTGGGTCTGTAGCCATGAGGTCCACCAGCTGAAGACGTCCTGTGGTCCTGGTGGGTGGTCGCTGCCCCTCAGTGTGAGAAGCTGCCTGTTCTCATTGGTGTTCAGCCTGCCAGCTGTCCATCCACCTCTGAGCTTCCCCTTTACCTCAGCGTTCCTCTTAGGGCAGGTAGACAATAGTGTGTCTCCCAGACTTTTTTTTTTTTCTTTTAGCTCTTGGTTCCTTCTTACTGCCATGTCTGCTGCGGCTTTATGCTGAATTTGGTGGTTCAGGTATGGTTAGGACAGCTGGGATGATGGAACTGCCTCTGGTGTGTCATAGCAGACCTTGGGCTTTTGGGTCCTCTGCACTTTTAGGATGCTCATCGTCTCCGGTCCCTCCCCAGTTTCTACTCACAGGAGCCAGTAGTCTCCTACCCCATCATCATGTCCCCACATATTTCTACATACCCTCTAGGATGACTGTGCCCCCATCCTAAGACCTGCCCAGGTTACTCATGTGGCGAATTCTAGCTGCCTGTTTTCCTGCCCCCCTGGTGTTGGAGGGTGTTAGTGTGCAAAGCCAGGAACAGAAGTGGAGATGGCCTGTAATTGACTCTGACCGCCCCCTTCTTGGGTCTAGAAGCAGAATCCTACCCAGTCTTCCAGCTTGGCAGGTGACCTGTAGGAGCTGGGTAACTCAACACCACCTTGCTAATTATCTGTTGAGGTCACGTTGTGCCCTTGTCACCACCCATCCACGGGACCACAGTCCTGGACTGGGCTGACTGGTTCCGCCACTGTGCTGGGCACTCGTGGGAAACAAGTGGCCTTTGTGGTGAGTGTGGTCGGAGGGTACTGTCAGCCCTGGGTGAGGTGGCCAGCACACAGGGCAGACAACTTGGAGCTGGGGACCTGGAATAGATGCCATTTTCTTCATGTTGGGGGCACAGAGTTGCAGGGACTGTTGTCTCTTTTCTGTTGCTAGTGACAACTAATTTCTAGCGTTTTTCTGGTGACTCGAATGGAGATACTTCATTGGTTCTTGTGCTTGGCTCAGGCTTTGGGAGGGTGTGTGTGGGCTGTAGACCTTCTTCATGGCCACGTGTTTACCTTGACCCCTTGAGATGCAAACATAGGAGAAGTGAGGCTTTTGAAGACTTGAACGTTTCGATTTTGGCAGTTTTTCCTCAGTTTTCTTAAAGGCGTCTCTTCATCACCCCCGCTTCACCTCAGCCAGCATATCACACATTGCAAAAGGCCACCTTGGCATAGGTTTAACACATGAAGCTTGAGAAGAAGTTATTTTCTTTTTTCCTGGCAGCAAAGGGGATTGAATCTTGGGCCTGGTGCATGCTGAGCTCCACTCCCAGCTTGAGGAGGATGTTATTTATTAATGGGTTGAGTGGTCCTCACAGATGTCCTTGCCTCTGAATTCCACTTGCTTGACATGCAATTATGGTGTGGAAGTAGAAGAGGGCGCATTTCTGTCTTGTCTTTGGAGACTATTTTAGGAGGCCTCGATGAATGAATGAATGGTCTTAGAATGAAAATGCACTTTGAAATGTTTCCAGAAGGTCAGTGTTATTAACTGTGTCCAAGAGTTCTGCTTGATGAATATTGGTGATACTTTAAACCCCCTCCTCCTGTAACCCTTTTCACATGGGACTTCTGCTGTCCTCTGCCAGGTTTTTGCACATTCTTTTGTACCATTCCCTCTCCGGGACCTCCAGGGCATCTGAATGGAGGCTTGCTAGCACAGAGGCACTGTGGGAGCAGGGGAAACAGCATGGTCTCCTCCCCCATGAGCCCCCATGTCAGGCAACTGAGGAGCAAGCTCCTGCTGTATTTTGCTTCCTTGCAGTTCATTGGGCCCTTCCTGCACTTTTCATTTGCTCTGTGCCTGGTGCTCCTGACGTCCCTGTCCACCAGCCTGTTTCATCTTCGATGTAGTCACCAGGGACACAAAGCTCTTGGAAAATGAAAGAACAAGCTGTGGGCTCAGAATGTTTGCCTCTGAGCAAAATACACGTTGACACAAAATCCTGACAGTTTCCATTTAAACTAAGAAGTCAGGAGCCCAGCAGGCCCCAGGAAATACAAAAATTGGCACCTTGTTGGATGTGTGCTGATGGTCACTCAGTGTCTGGGCCCCGTCTGCCACTAGAGATCTGCATTTTTCAGATGAAAATTGCTGGCTGGCTAGGGGCGGCTGCTCTTGCTGCACGCACACACACTGCAGGTAGCTACGAAGTCTGTTTTTCTGCCCCTCAAGGTCTTCTCTTTGTTTTTCTGAAATGTGATGAAATGGAACATGCTTTTAAAAATAGATATTTTCTAGAGATGGCCTGGCTGGAATTACTGGCCACAGCAGCCTTACTTCTGCCCCAGGAGACCCTTATCTCATCTCAACTGATGGGACATTAGCAAGGGCAGCTTGTATTTTTTTCTCTTTTTGTTCTTCATAGTAGTCTTTCTAAATACATTCCTTTTGATCACTTGTTTCTTCTCATACAAGCTGAAGATTCAATAGACTCTCTTAACTGCGTTAGCTTCTTTTCCTTCAGTGATGATTTTCTCCCCCCTGATTATCAAAGCAATACAGTGTTTATTAAAAGTAAGAGAGTCTAGGACTATGCATGTAGAAAGCCTGGGTTCCCCTTATGTATCTGCTGGGGGCCATGACTGGAAGAAAAGGCACGTGGCCTTAGCCAGCGCTCACCCAGGCAGGAGCCCACTGGCAGTTTAGTGGGAGGGGACAGCTAGGGGAGAGAAGGCTTAGGGCACAGAGGCAGCTCAGCAGTTGTAAAGGGCACAGGGCTTAGAGGCAGGTGCATCTGGTCATTTCCCATCTAGCTGAAGGATCTTTTTCTAGTTCTTCAACCTCTGAGGGCCTCTGTTCTCAAGAACTTCTGGGTTCTTGTCTGTAAGATGAGGCTAGCAGCCAATAGCAGTACTTCCCACCTGAACTTAAAGTAAGATGTCTGCATATGACGATTTTCATGACTGTTTCATGGTTGATGTCTATTGGAAGGAGCTCATGGAGCCCGGGTGACTGAGCACTGGGCAGGTGGGCTGAACTGTGTCTTCTTTCTTTACAAAGACACCAGGCATGTGGAGCTAGGGCCTACCACATTGAGGCTAGGGCCTCATTTTAATTTAGTCACATCTTTAAAGACCCTTTCTTCAAATACAGTTGTATTCTTAGGTGCTAGGGGTTAGGGCTTCAACATAAAAATCTGGGAGTACACAGTTCAGCCCATGACAGTCACTGTTACTATTCTTACATGGTTCTGTGGTGACGAGAGCCCTAAGGATCATCTTGGGGTCCTGAGCACTTCTAGCTAGGATCAGTGTTAGGATTCAGGAAGCTCTGAGCTGCACATGCAGGCCCTGATGGGATTCCCAAACTGACCTGCTTATTAGCATCACCAACCAGCATCTTAAAAATCTGGATTGCTGGGGCTGGGGTTATGGTGCAGCAGTAGCATGTTTGCCTAGCATACGTGAGGCACTGGGTCTGATCCTCAGCACCACATAAAAAAAAAATATATTCTGTTCACCTAAAACTAAAAAATAATAATAAAAAAAATCTGGATTGCTGGAGGTGCTGACCAGTCAGTCTCAGGGGAGGAAGAGGTCCTGAAACTCGGCATTTCTAATGAGCAGCTGGGTGATTCTGACAAATGGTCAGGTTTGGGAGCCTGTGGCCAGAGGTCCTCTTTCCCCTGTGACTCCCAGCTAGCGGAGGGTTTCCAGGTGCTCATGGAGTAGGTTCTTTTCTTGGAGGCTGCCAGCTCCCTCCTTCATTGCTTCATCTCCACATCTTGCCCATCAGAGTCATAGGTTAGCTTGAATTTAACTTCTGTCACTGGCCCCAGCTCCGTGTGGGACCCGGCTTCACTTGCCTGCCTCTGTAGAAGGTCAAGGCTGGGTGGTTTAGGGGCCCCCTAGAGTCTAAAAGGCTGAAGTGTGCCTGGAAACATGGATCTACCCCAGACACTGCAAACCTCTACTCGTGTTTGTCTTGCACAGGGCCTGGGGACCAGGCGCCTTGATGTAAGTTTGGGGTTCTAGTCCTTAGGGAACAGACTGGGCCTGTTGCCATCAGGGTTACTTCCACAGGTGGCTAGTGGGCCAGGAGCCCTGGAGCACATGGGTTTCATCTGCTGTGCTCTGTGGTTGTGCACGTGGATTTTTTTTTCTCCTTACACAAAATAAGGAAATTTTTTCTCCTGTTACTCAAGATCGACATTTTCTCCTGAGGGCTGCCCAAGTGTGAAAGAACCCACATCCTTTTGTGCATTTGAAATGCTTCTCTGGTCTCCTTCCCCATTTCCTGTGGTTGTATTGTGGCAATCTGAAGACATCGTCTGAACAGATTTTGCCCAGGATGGGGGGCGCTCAATTGAGGGAAGAGTGACTGGGGCCTGTTTTCTGAGCATTGGAGGGTAAGACTGGCTGTGCATTCCAACTGGAGGGAAATCTGAGCACTTGGCTTCACTGAAATAATAGGTGTGAAGCTAGAACTTGATGGAAGCCTAGCTTTGGGGTTTCAGGGATCAGATGCTCAAGATGTATATCTTGATTTTATGGGTTAGGGGGTGGCTGGCACAAGGAGCTGTCCCTACCTGCATATATGGGGGTGGTGGGCCCGTAGCTCAGGTCAGGTGTGGAATGAAGCAGAGGAGAATCTTGGTACTTGTGTGGATTTCTGCAGATGAGGCTATTGCAGATGTCCTTTTTGCAAAACCTCATGAAATGTCCCTGCAGTTTCTCTGAATGGACTCTTCACCTACTTCCAAGGATCACTATATAAAGGGACCCTTCTGCATGGCGTTTGTCAACTTACCTGAGAGGATCTTGGATTAGAAGACCCTTTGGTTTGGGCAGAGCCTTCCAGAGTTCCTCTGATGGGCCAGTCTCTTTTTAGACTCGATTTCTCAGGATCTCAAAAAGAGAATCTGTGGAAAAAGACAGTTGTCCTTTTATTTTTCCCTGAGGGAAAAGAGAAGTGCTTAGTACCTATTAGCTGCTGTTACTGTTATTAGAGAGTGCCATACAGTCTGGCAGTTTGCCTCCGTGGCTGGTGACTTCATCACCGTGTCAGTGCTTTCAATTAGGTAATCCAGGAATCAAGAAAGGAAGGGTGGGAAGGGCCCTCTGCAGGCCTGGTTTGCCATAATCACAACAGCTAACACCCAGGACACTGGTAGTACCAGGTGCTGTTTAGGTACTTTTAATATACTAACTTGGCGCTCACAGCAGCTCCATGAGGTAAGTGTTCCTATCATCCCATTTTACGGTGGGCACATGGAGGCACAGAGGGACTGAGCCACTTGCCTGAGGGCACACAGCTGGTGAAGGGCAGAGTTGGATGTTGAACTCAGGCACACTGATCTGTGCTAGTTGTTCTGTGTTCTAGTTGCTCACATGTCATTGGGCCCTGAGGCTCAGAGAGGGGAAGGGCATTTCCTCGAGTCTCACAGCTGGTAAGTAAGCAGCCTTTGGGCTTCTGAACTCCTGGCCTGTCTCCTTTAAAACCTGGCCCAGGGCCATGTGGCACACAGGACGTGTGTGTGTGTGTGTGTGTGTGTGTGTGTGTGTGTGTGTGTAGGGGGGCTTGAGGGACACGTGCTAGTCAGTATGTGGGCTACTGCTCCTTAGGTGTAAGCTGGAAGAGGCAGCAGGGTGGGGCAGGCACCTGTGGTAACCGCCCCCTAACCTCCAGGGAATAGCAGCCCCCCACCCACTCCTGTGACTGAGCTGGAGAGGGAGCCTCCCTGTGACCCAGGCTCTCAGGTGGGCCACCTTCATCCTGCTGAGCCGGGCCTTCTGCAGGTGGGGGGCTCTGCTGGCTCACTGCTGGAGCAAGTCCCTCTGGCTATTGCAGGCTCCACAGGTGGTGTAGACTCCAGGTGAACGAGGGGTGTGTGAGGGAGGTGCTCTCATCTCTCCTGGGCCTGGCAGGCTGCCTGAGGAGCCTGGGAGGCTGGGGTGTTCCCTTATCGCTAGGGTGATTTTACTGGAAGTTCTTTTGAAGTGGTCTCTGTGACCCAATGGGGCTGAGTCACAGAGTAAACAGAATAAGCAGGGCCTGGGCTCTTGCGAAGGATGCAGACAATGCCTGGGGCTGGGTCAGCCCCACAGGGCCACCGTGCCGCCTCCTTTCCTAAGGCTTCCAAAGCCTTCCGCCTCCCCCAGGGCTTCAGGGGAGGCTTGCATTTGATGGGCTGTGGGCCATGTGCCCTGGGGGCTCCTTAGTAGTGCAGAGGCTCAGGCCCCTCCCAAACCTGCCCTTCCTCCAGGTCCCCTGGCAATTGCTCTGACAGTAAAGATTCCCCATGTATGACCTCTGTCCCACACATCCAACTGAAGCTGGCCTCCAGCTCCTGTCTTCTGGAAATGTTTCCACCTTACTCCACTTTCTCCGGGCAGCTTGTGGGAGTTGGGGGGCAGTATCCTGTAGCTCTGTGGGTATGTGTGTGGTGGGGGAGCCGGGCTAATCCTGCAGTCCTCAGTGGCCTGGGCCTTGCTGTGAGGTGGACCCTCTCTGGGGGCCCAGCATGGCACTTGGGCTGCCCCAGGTTTCAGGGTAGGTGAGGAGGTGGAGGTGACTTAGGGGATCCATAGGAATTGTCACCCTCCTTTGGATTGGGTCAGGGCAGAGTGAGGGGCTGTGCAGGGTATCCTTGAGTGCCCAGCTGAGAAGGGACTCCTGGTGGCCTCTGAATCTGGTTGTGAAACCCCAGAGGTCGATGACGCCCAGCATCTACCCCTCAGCCCCATGGAAGTGAAGCCACTGCCTTTGAAAGGACATCCATGATTGAGGGCAAGGGGGAGAGTCTCTCCTTTTGCTTTTTCCAGACAGTCCTGACCACACAGGCCTATAAGACAACAATAGCTGCAGAGACAAAGCATTACCAAGACAATGTTGTCTCTGGGCCTTTCCCCCTTTGTGACGTCCAAGGTTCTGGGAACATTGTGATAATTGGACCCTGTCCAATGTTAATCAGGACCCCCACTGGCCCCAGGGAACCCTGCCAGCTGCCTGGGGTGGGGTAGGGTGATGCCCAGAGATGCAGATAAAGATGTCATGCTGCCCTGGGTCAGGCCCCAGAGCCAGTCGGGGCTTTGGGGACAGGGAAGAGGAACAGAATGTATTGGTTGGCCCATGGACTCCCTCAGCTAGGGAGGGAGGTGGGTGGAGAGAAGAAAGGGCGCCTGCCAAGTTTAATTAACAGTGGAAACTCGCCATGGGGAGGAGAGAGACGATCTGAAGAGGAGGGCGGTTTACTGGAAGATGGGGCACTGCCGGTGCCAGTAATGAGAAAGGAGCAAAGCGTTCCGTTCCCGCAGCGCGTGGACCAGGGCGCTGGCCGCCTGTGTCCCAGGCAGGGTTGAGTGGAGCACAGAGGTTTCTGGAGGTGTGAGTGGGAGAGTTTATTTGTACCTGCTTTCCTGAGTAGGCATCTTTTGAAAAAAAACAACCCACCAACATGCCAGACAGCCTTCCTTGCCCCCACAGAGAAAAGAAGATTTAAAAGATGACAGTTGAGGTTAGACAATAGATGTGGCGTTGGATTTTTATTCCTCGTAGGTAGGTGTCTGTGGGTGGCCTGAAGTGCATTGAACTTATCATTATGGGAAGAGATATGATCTGAAAAATTTGTGAATTTCCTTGTTTTATTTAGAACAAAAAACGTGAAGACGTTAAATGCACAGCAAACCAAATAGCATGGAACTGGGCGTGGTGGTGAACACCTGTGATCCCAGCGACTTGGGAGGCTGACACAGGAGGGTTGCAAGGTTGAGGTCAGCCTCAGCAGTTTAGCAAGACTCTGTCTCAAAAATAAAAAGAGCTGAGGGTGTAGCCCAGTGGTAGAGTACCCCACCTCGGCTTCAATCCTCAGAACTGGAAACAAAAACAAAACTAAACAAGCAGTTTATAGTGTATGTTGGGCCTGAAATAGAGAAGGGCGAGCATGGGTTATCTGCATTTAGTAGGATCATATCACTTCAGGGTGGAATGGGGTGTTTTGGTTCCATCTCCCATCCCGTGAGGTGCAGTGGCCCTCTGATACCTGTTCCAGGTGAGTGCTGAGCACCGTGCCTTCCCTCCCGACCTTTCATCCTGAGGCAGCCCAGCATGACTGTTCCCGCATCTCCCCTGTTCCCATTACTGCTCTGGAGACCATGAAGAGCACACTTAATCCCTCTGACAGCGCTGTGGGAAGACAGGGCACCTTCCCCTTCCCTTCAGTCCATGCTAAACCCTCAGGTTCTTCGGAGATTCACAGAAAACTTGGTAACAAGGCTGCTCGTCCTTCCTGGCCACTGGTCTGGTTCTTGCCATTCCTAAAGTCCTTTTTTTCTGGTTTTCTCTCCCCCTTCGTCTCTGTCTGACGAGCTTGCTTGTGAGCTCACTGGCGTGCCTCTGTACTAGGATTGTCTCTGCCTTTCATATGTGGTCCTCACCCTCTACCCACAGTGTCCCTGTGCCTTGGGGGTCTCTCCTGTCCATAGGCTCAGAGCTTCCTCCTCCAGGGAGCCTCCCGCCTCCTCTCTTCCCCCTCGTTGGACCCATCCCTTCACCCCTTTCCCTTCTGAGGGTGTGTAGTTACCAGTTGATATGGAAGAGAACTCAAATCTGGCCTTGCAGTTCTCTTTCTGGAGCCTGAGATCTCATTAGTTCCTGCAGCCTTCTGACTCAGAGCCCCGAGACTTGTTGCACTAGCCTTTCCTGCAAAATCTCAACTCTGGCTTACTGACCCTGCCCAGTCAGTACCCTTCTTCATTGTGTGATTCTTTGGTTCCAAGAACAAGACAGCGTCTTTCTCCTATGATCTTGTTTTGGGGGACTTGCCATCTCTGCCTGTTGGGCTTTTTGCAATTCCCAGTCTGGTCTCCCAGTGGACCTGGTTTGCCCTCTTTTTAAAATTTGCATTAGTTGTGGCCTTGAAGAGCAAAGCTCACTCTTTGTTTGCACTCCTCAGTGGGAAATTGGTGGAACGAGATGGGACAGGACATTATGAACTGTGGGGTTGTACCTGTCCATCATGCAGACTGGCAAACGGAGGCCAGAAGACTAAAGCAATTTGCTCTGTACCACCAGCCTCGGTCTGGTGTGAGCAGGGCCAGCTCAGAAACTGAGCTTCTTGATCTAGAGGTCTTTCCTGATGCCAGGCAGGTCATTCTGGTTTTGAAAATATGGGAATTGAAACCAAACCACCTGGAATGACCAACAGCAAATGTGGATGTCCCCCGCGCCCCTCCAAAACAACAACAACAACAACGCAAAACAAAAGAACTACCCGAGCTATGTACTCTGGCTTTGGTGATAGTATAATTGCTCATAATTTTTAAAGTGATTTTTTTGTTTTTGTTTTTTTATTTTGGTGCTGGAGATTGGATAACGGCCTCAGGCATGCTGAGTGCCTGGTCTGCCACTGCGCTACACTGGCAGGGAGCAGTTTTTACTAAGGGGAGAAACACTGACTGAATCACTGAGGACTGAGCTTGCACACAGTGAGAGCACAGAGCAGGACAGTCAGGGAAGGAGTAGAGCTGGCTCGTGTTTAATGCATGCAGCTGCCCTCTGCATGGGAGCCAGCCATGTTGACAAAGCTCTGGAGGAAAGCCCACACCTATTGTGACTAGTGTGCTCCCTGACTAAGCTTTTCCCCAGGTGTCCCAACCAGAGGCCAGTCGGACAACTCCAGTTCCCTCTGCCCATCAGTTTCTGGAGTAGGCACATGTGGGTAAGGTGAGGCGCAAGGCTGGCCGGAAGCCCCACAGTCCATCTCCACTGCAAGTCTCTGATCCCCAGAGTGGCGCCAGTTCATAGCCTCATGTTGACTGCACATTGGCTGCTCTGCCAGTGCTTGGGATATGGACAAGTGACCCCTTTGGGGTAGTAACAAATTGTCTCCTTTCTGTCCCCAGGATCCACCTACAGTGTCCTGTCCATCATGCCCTCAGACTCAGAGAGCAGCAGCTCCCTCAGCAGTGTGGGTGAGTACCACTGCTGGCACCCTCCTTCCTGCAGGATGGCAGATGGGTCAGGGCTCTAGGTGTGAGCAGAACAGCCCTGAAGGGTTTCTGGCAGGGGAATTTGACGCTCCTTGCCAGATCATTCATGGGATTATCTCTGTTGATGCTGTTCACATTCTGTCTTGGCAGCAAAAATGCAGCCCTCGATCTAGGAGGGGTGGGCGTGGAGAGGACATGTGTTTTGCCTTTTCATTTTGTTAGGGCATCTGCTTTCTCTGTGAGCCTGTCCCCATCCTGTCACACACCTCAAAGGCTTCGTAGTACTTTAGTGACCGCTCTCTGTGAGCCCAACCCCTTTGGGGGCTGCTCTCCGTAAGAAGGGCAGAGTGCGCCGGGGACAGGAACAGCCAATCCATGCTTACCTGGATGTTTCCCCAAGCCTGGCTTCCAGGAGTCTTTATGGTGAGACCAGCCCTGCCTCAGTTCTCCAGGGATGTACCAGCAGGAAGATCATAAGGCACCCCCAGCCTTCCAGCACCTCAGGCCCACTTCTTATGTTAAGCTCTGGAGTGGTCTCTTGCATCCCCCTTTGCTGTGATGGATGGGTACATTTTTAACACCGAGTCCTGAGGTTTTGAACTGGAGGGGCTCACAGAGGTCTTCTGGTCCAGTTATTTTACGTCTCACTCTAAGGAGATGGGAAAAGTAACCCAGGGGGAGTCTCATGCCTGAGATTCCAGAACTGGCCAGGGGTGAAGTCCCATTGTCAATTCACTTCCTGAACTCCTCCTGTGTGCCCAGGCTGGATGTATGATGGAGGGCAGATGTGGTCCCTTTGCTCCTGGATCTTAGGGCCTGAGGGGAGAAAGTGACTGTTAGGGTATAGGAGGTGAGTGTACTGAGAGGGTCCAACAGGTACCAGCATGAGTCTGGTCTGCATGAGTCCGTCGGGGCTGACATAAGAAAGTACCCCAGACCAGGTGCTTCAACAACAGAAACACTGCCTCAGGATTCTGGAGGCCAGGAGTCTAGGATTGAAGTGTTGGCAGGCCATGCTCTCTGAAGGCGCAGGGAAGGATTTGTTCCAGGCCCCTCCCCTAGCTCCTGGTGGCTTGCCCTTGGTCCTCATCTGTCCCTATATGTGCATGCACACACCTGTGTGTGTGTGTGTGTGTGTGTGTGTGTCTGCACATTTCCCCTTCTAACAAGGACACTGTTAGGACATTTCCCCTTCTAACAAGGACACCTATTAGTTTAGAGGCTCACCTAGCTCCAATGTGACCTCATTTTAACTTGCTAATCTGTAAAAGACCCTATTTCCAAATAAGATTCCCCTTCACATTTGCTGTATTAGCGCTTAAACATCTTTTGAGGACCATAATTCAACCCATAACCCTCTGTATAAGGTTCAGGGAGGACTCTGTGGGGACCAGAACCCAGAGCTCCCCACAGTCTCACACCACAGGCTGACCATCTTTCAAGATGTTGTCAAATGAAGTCGGGGAGGTAGGGAGGTGCAGTGTGTATCACCTGGGATCCCAGTCCAGTGCCGGGGCTCTCCTCTTGTCCTGTCTAACTGGAGGAGTTTGTCAATTATCTAACCTAGCTGGGCCTCATTTGTTCACCTGTAAGGTGGGGAGCATGCTGTGGGGTTGCTGTGGTTAAATTAATGCCTGGGATGTTGGCTATGGCTCCTGCTGTGTGGGTGGGCGTGACTGTGAGCTCTGGAACCGGCTTTTCTGGGTGCTCCCGGGGTGTTTTCAGCCCACGGTCTTGGGTTGGTAGATCCTCCATAGGTAATTTCCCCTCGGGATTGATGAGTGGTTGAGTAGTAGGCATGCCCAGAAGGGACATCAGGTGTGTCTAAAGGAAGCTTCACCTGTTGGAGTCAGGTAAGGTACTGTGAAACCCGTGATTTAGAGCCCTCGCCAGCCCCACCTCCAGAGCTGCTGGGGGCAGGAGTGAGACCAGTTGTAGGGAAAGTGGAAGGAAGGGTTCTGACGCTCTGTGTAGAGCTGCTTCGAGGAGCAGAGCTACTCCTGGGAAACGCTGGCCCCGGCCCACCTCCTGAGAACATTCTGACCCTGAAGGCTGGCCTGCAGCATGGGAATCCTGGCCGTTGTGGTGGCTTTTAAATAAAGAGCACTCAGGGGTCCTAGACCAGATGGCCGACACCACCACCTGAAACACGGGCTGACGCCAGGCACAGGGCTTGAGGTGCCTGCGCTGTTGGACTCCCTGGCACTCCTCGAAGGAGTAAGCCCTGGCTCTTGTCCTGGGGGATGCTTGGTTTGCACAAGCAGTCTTCTGCCAAGGATCAGCAGGAGGGGTGAGTAGGATGGCATGGAGGGGCAGAAGCTGTGTGGCCTGCCCTCTGCACGTCCTGGGGTGAGTTGGCCTCCCTGATCCCATGAGAGGGCTGCCGTGGGCTCGTCTGACTTCCCCAGGGTCTCTAAGGGTTGGACACGGCACCAGATGGAGGTATCAACAGTGCTGACCATAAAGGCCATGGATTCATCTTGTCCAGGATGTCTGAGTGGAGTGCTTTCCCCCTAGAGGGACGGACTCCATTTTTCCTAGAGGTGGATTTGGACCTTGTCAGATGTGTTGGCGGTGTCTGTCTTTAGTAGGCACATAGGCATGGGGGTCCCTTCAGATGCTTTTGGTTCAGGGACAGGTGGTGAGGGCGTGGTGTGGGCTGGGCAGCCACAGGCCCCAGGGCTTGTCTGCATCATATCACATCTAGCTCAGCTGTGAGCCAGCCGCCGCCTCCAAGCTGGCGCTCCAGGACTGCTGAGGGCAGGTCCATCAGAGGTAGGGGGACTGCTGTGAAGCTGAGCTGAGAGTTCAATTGTGGTGGGGAGGACAGGGACGAGGCCATGGGCCCCTGCCTTGGGGTAGCTGCCCTGCTCCTCGGGAGCTTTGCTGGGTTCCAAGTGTGTCCTCCTCCTCAGGTCTTTGTTCAGGGCTCAGAGTTGGCTGTCCTGCCCCTTGTGCCTTGTCCAGGGCTGGGGATAGCTGGCATTTCTAGATCAAGGCAGAGCAGCAAGAATTAGGGCAACAGAGTTCCATCCTGGAGGTGCCAAAGCTGGTTGGGGAGAGGGTGTGTCCTCAGCCAAGGCCAGGCAGCCTGGCCTCAGCTGTCTGTGCCCGGTGTTCTCTCCTGTGAGAAGGAGGACGCTACAGGAGCCACCTCGTGGGGCTGTGACTAGCTGACACAGCCGCAGTTCAGAACAGTGCCAGCACCTCCTGAGTGCTGTCCAGGTGCACGTTCACTGTTGTAACTGCCCACAGGCACCACTGGGAAGGCGCCGTCCCCGCCGCCCCTCCTCACCGACCGGCAGGCAAATGAGAAGGTGGAGAACCTGTCCATTCAGCTGCGGCTGATGACCCGCGAGAGGAATGAGCTGCGCAAACGCCTGGCCTTTGCGGCCCATGGGACGACCTTTGATAAGAGGTACTAATGGCACCTGCCCAGCCTCACAGGCAAGGGTCACTGTGCTGACGTCAGTGCTGTCCCCTCACGCACTTACCCTTAGCTCTCAGGGTCCAGGCTGCATTGCCAGGGTGTCCAAACCCCACATCCCTATGTGCTCCCCAGAGGCAGAACCTGAAGGCAACGGCAGGGGAGGGGGTAGACAGGCTTGTCCTGCTTCCTCCAGATAAAAAACAGGCTGTGGCTTGAATCACACAGCTTAGAGATTGAGAAGGCAGTGTGTGTGCATCCCTATCAGGCATTTGGAGAGGCCCCCCGACAGTGGAGTACTAGTCCGAGAGGTGGGCTTTGTGTGTGTGTGTGTGTGTGTGTGTGTGTGTGTGTGTAGTGTATGTACCTGTGTAGTATATGTACCTGCCTCTGTCTCTCAGAAGACCCTAGCCTGCCTCATTGTTGCATGGAACTTTCTGTGATTTGTAAATACATTAACTGTTCTTTGCCACCTGTGTCTTAGGAAGGGTACAGTCCACCTGGTGTCTTCATTATTTTGAAGAAAATCTAAACTTGTGTTGAGATTCAGAGATAAATACCAGGGCTACTGAGTAGGACACAGAGTCTTTATGTACCTGCATGATCCAGGAGGAGGGCTAGAGAGACATTTATCCTTTAGCGTCCATGGTGGTGGGGGTCTTGGGGCTGAGAATTGGTTTCAACACTTTGATTTAA
The DNA here is from genome assembly GCA_004024805.1 of Geosciurus inauris. Classification (NCBI taxonomy): domain Eukaryota; kingdom Metazoa; phylum Chordata; class Mammalia; order Rodentia; family Sciuridae; genus Geosciurus; species Geosciurus inauris. Next base: position 223,041 of record PVHX01000637.1, read on the forward strand.
CCTCTTTTTTTTAGGAAAGGGTCTGTGCTTCTGGTATATGTTAGGGCTGCAAAGCCTGATTCTTGAGGTGGTGTTTAGGAGGATATGCCCCTCAGTCAGATGGCACAAAGACAGGCCAAGAGAAGCATGGACATCCTAACACGAGGGCACACACTGGCCCTCGGGCCAAATGCAGCCCACTTGTTTTACAAATAAGGTTTTTCTGGAACACAGCCTTGCTCATCTGTTTACATATTGTCTGCACCTGCTTTTGTGCTATAAGGCAGAGTCTAGTGGTTATAACAGGTACTCTGCAGCCCACAAAGCACACAGTATTTGCTATCTGGCCCTTTACAAAAAAAAAAAAAAATGTTTGCTGATCTCTCTCGGAAGGGATTCTCAAACTTAAAGCATGCACAGAATTCCCCAGAGGGCTGGCTAAAGCACACTTTGCTTTAACCTTCCCTCTCTCTGGAGCATGTGATTCTGGGATCTGTCACTGGGCCTGAGAATTTGCATTTCTGACAAGTTCCCAGGTGACACCTGTGCTATATGGAAGTCTGGGAGCCCCACTTTGAGAACCAGTGTTCTTGGCTGGTGTTCTCAACTTTGGTTGCACATTGGAACCCCCTGGGGAATTTAAAAAGAAATTTGGCCAGGGTGTGTGTCTCAGTGGTGGAGCACTTGCTGGGTATGTGTGAGACTCTGGGTTCAACTCCTAGCATTAGGGGAAGAAAAAAATCCTGATGTCTGGGTCCTACCTGCAGAGATGCTGATGTAACGGGTTTTGTCATTGTTGTTTTGATCTGTACCGAAGATTGAGAATTTGCTCTTCTAAAGACAGGAGAAACTTCATCACAGCTTGCTCGTAGACCCAGACTCTTGGAATCCCCTAGAAAGCAAGGCAGCCCCTTGGCTGTCCAAGAGAGAGAAGCTTGAGCAGCTAAGGCTAATTCCATATGAGGGATCCTGCTTCTGCTGGTCTAGGGGGAGCTGGGATAGCTAAGTTTAACAAGCACCAGGAGGTGGGAGGCACTGGCCCCAGGTGAGTGTGAGCCCTGGGGCTTGTGTTCATGGGCTGTTTACTCTTCGGGCCAGGCCCTACCACAGACTGAATCCTGACTACGAGAGGCTGAAGATCCAGTGTGTGCGGGCCATGTCGGACCTGCAGAGTCTGCAAAACCAACACACCAATGCCTTGAAGAGGTGCGAGGAGGTGGCCAAGGAGACCGACTTCTACCAGTGAGTGCGCCTGCGTGGCAGGGCCCGGCGCCCATAGAACAGCTACTTTCTGCCCTTCTTTATCTCTGGACCTGCTCCAAGGGCTCTGGTTGTATTCCTGCCTTCTGCAAGAGAAATTATGCCTTTGGGTTTCCATTTTCCTAAGTGTAAAGGGAGAATGTTAACCCTTCATATCATCTTGTTGCCAGCTGCGGGTAGATAGGAGAGCAATGTGAACAGGAGGCAGGAAGTCAGGCGATTGCTGGCACTCTGGGTCTCTGTCCAGGGGCCTCACTGCACCTTGTTCCTGTGGAACAGGCATGCTGTCCTTGGGTCTCCTGGCCCCCTCATAGGATATTTGCCTTCTGATGTTTTCTGAGGTCCCAGTACCTGGAGGAACCAGGTCTGTGCCAGGTGGGGGCATGTGTCCTTTCCCTGGGGGTAGTGTGCCCCTTTTCATGCCAAGTTTTTAAAAAGTGGTTTGAGTCTTTTTGAAACTTGGATGTTCACAGGATTTGGCTTGTGTCTTGAGTACTGTTGGCCTGGCTGTCGTGGGCTCCCATCTGGGATCTTTACTGGGGACTTGGGGTCCTGGAGGGGCTGGCAGTGCCTGGAGGTGGGAGTGCTAGAGTCTGTCTTGAACTCACTGTGTGTGTGTGTGGGGGGGTTCAGCACACTCCACAGCCGGCTCCTCAGTGACCAGACTCAGCTGAAGGATGATGTGGACATGCTGAGGCGGGAGAACGGGCAGCTGCTGCGGGAGCGGAACCTACTGCAGCAGTCCTGGGAAGACATGAAGCGGCTCCATGAGGAGGACCAGAAGGAGATTGGAGACCTCCGGGCACAGCAACAGCAGGTAGGCCATCTACTTGTCCTCCTACCCACCCACCCATTCATCCAGTTTTTCATTCACATGATCATCAGCAAGTACTTCTGGGATGTTTGTGAACACTCAGCCCTTGCACTCCTGGAAGCTTCAGGCCAGGAGGGAGACCAGAGTTAACCACGTATTGCACAGCATTGTGAATTGTTGCAGGGGTTACCAAGGAGGGTGAACTCTTTGGAATGCCACACGATGAGGCAGGTGGCAGAGGCATTTGACTGGGTCAGAGGTTTGGGACTTGGTAGCTTATTTCCTAGCGTGGATCTTGTGAGATTATAGATGGAAAGAAATTTGGAAATAGTGCAAATGAGAAGTGGAACAGTTCTCACTTAGGCTTTTGGGTGGACGTGTAGCCTCTTGCTCTTGATGCTCCCTGCATTCCGAGATAATCTCTTCCTTTACCTCCGCCAGCCCATGGTTCACATGGACAGAGGTATGAGCAGTGGCCTGGCTTTGGTAAGGGATGTGAGCCAAGTTCTTCCCCTCCTGTGGCTTGCAGTCTAGAATAGCTCTACTGCTCAGGGACATGGAAAGGGCTTGTGCAGGCTCTGTCTGAGGATGGTGGGGGATTTGGGGTTTGGAGAAGTTCCCAAGGAGAGATGGTTCCTCTAAGCAATGCAGCAATCTGACCACGCAGAGAGCATTTACAAGAGTCTTGGGTAAGCTGGTATGTAGTAATCAAAACTTATCTGTTAATTTAGCATAATGTTACCTTTATTGCTCTCTTTTCACTTACAATTAAAAAATTTTAAATGCAAAACTGTTATAAAGTTGTAGACAGTTTGTTAAGTATAGTGCAGAATCTCCCCACCGCCTTTTCATTCAAGAGTAATTTGCCAACTTTCTGCCTCATCACGCCCAGATGCACTCATGTGTATTTTTTAAAACAAGGATATTCTCCCATACCACAGAAATGCAAACATTAATGTTAACGCACGATTGCCATCCAATTGTCAGACCCCATGGAGCTTTGCCAGTCTCGAGAGTGTTTTATAGGAAGAGGATCCAGTTCAGAATAAAGCATTGCTTGCAGCTGTCATGTTGCTCTGCTCTCCTTCCTTTTGGAAGAGTGTCTCAGACCTTTCTTGACTATCATAATCTTGATACTATTGGAGGTTACAGGCCAGTTATTTTGTAGGATGCTCCTCAACTTAGATCTGTCTGATCCTTGTGATTTGATTCAGTTTCTGCCTTTTTAATGGGAATATCCAAGAGATGAGGCTGTGGGCTTCTCATTGCAGTCTCTTGATTGGGACTTGGTTTATTGAGACCTACCCATCACTGATGGCATTCTCTTTGGTCACTTGACTAAGTTGGTGTCTTCTCCAGGCTTTTCCACTACAGAGTTCTTTCTTTTGTTCTTCCTTCCCTTCCCTCCCTCCCTCCTTTCTTGCTTCTCTCCTTTGATGTGGACTTCAATATGTTTCACTCAGTGGATTGTAATCCATTTTGGCCAGGGGTAGCTTCTAAAAGATGCTTCTCAGGCTGGGGATCTAATTTAGTGGTAGGGCGCTTACCTCACATGTGTGAGGTCCTGGGTTGAATCCCCAGTACAGCACACATACACACACACTTAAATTTAAAATAAATAATAATAAATGAATAAAAAATAAAAGCTTGCCTTTTTGTTCTTTCAACATGCCTCCTCATTCTTTTAGCACTTCCTTGCTCTGCAAAAGAGTTATTCCAGGCTCATTTTACAGTTTCCCTACCCTAGCCCCTAGTACCAGCCATTTATTTCTCCAGAGAGTCCTTATTCTTTTTAATGGAGAATAATATTAAGAAGCAAGATGTGAATGCTGGGGGTGCTTGTAGCTATTGGAGTATCACTGTTCCTAGACCCTTGCAGAGGACAGAAGTAGGAAATACCTGAGTTCCCACACAGTTCACATCTATATTTCTGTATCTAAATATGTATTTTGAGAACCATGAGTTGGACACAGTGGTGCTTGCCTGAAATCCCAGCAACTCAAGAGATTGAGGCAAGAGGATCACAAATTGCCTGTGCAACTTAGTGAGACCCTGTCTCAAAAAAGGGCTGGGGTTGTAGCTCAGCTGCAGAACACTCCTGTGTTCAATCCCCAGTACCACAAACAACAACAACAAAAACACAAGTTCATACTGACACTTTCACGTTTTCATCATCCGGGTTCTTTCTAGTTTTCTCCCTTTCAGTTTTGTAACTCTCCTTTGAAACAACACTGGGAAACCTGATTACTATTATTCTTTGTGTGTGTATGTGTGTGTGCGCACGCACGCACGCCCGTGCTGGGGATTGAACCCAAGGGCACTTAACCACTGAGTCACATCCCCAGCCCTTTTTATTTTTTATTTTGAGACACGATGTTGCTAAATTGCTCAGAGCCTTGCTGAGTTGCTGTGGCTGGCCCTGAACTTGTGATCCTCTTGCCTCAGTCTCCTGAGCCCCTGGGATCATAGGCATATGCCACCATGGCTGATTCCTGTTATTCTTCATCTATTTACTTACATGATCAGTCCCCCTTTATGTACCCATCACCCCCTGCAGTCTTTCCCATACAATTACTTCTTGCCCTTCCCATACCCAACACCTTCCCTCCACCAGTCCGTGACTCAACAAGGACCCCCAGCCACTACAGGCTTTGATACCATTAGCAGGCACCCCTCCCTTCCCCATTGCTTCCTGTCTCACCTAATGGCTTTAAGGTTAAATCATTCAGAAAGAAAAAAGGACGTGGCTTGCTTTTCATTTTTTGCAAAATTGATATGTATTTTGCAACAAATAACAAAAGAATCAGTATAGAAATTTAAAAAATAAGTAGGCTTCCTTAGTCTCATTTTGCAGAAATAACTACGATGAGTGTACTGCCAGGGTAAAGTTGAGGTTTTTATCTATACCTAGAGCCCTTTATGTCTTATTAATTTATTTCACAAAATGAATCATATATTACATTTTGTTGCTAACATTTTTTTTTAAATACATCATGTTTGCCATTCTGTCTTAGTACAAATTCTACTTCATTGTTTTGCAAAGTACTGAGTTACATAAAAGCACTGTAATTGATTTAACCATTCTCTTATTGACTGACCCTTGGGCTATTTTCAATTATGAACTTTATTCTATTGAAAAATTTGCTTCCATCACTTATTTTCTTTCTCTGATATTTATTGAGGTCATTGGTGGCATACCCAGGGCAGGCTCAGTTAGGGACATGAGATAGATGTGCTTGGAGCTGTCGGTAGCCTTTTTTTTTTTTTTTTAAATATTTTTTTAGTTGTAGATGGATCTTTATTTTATTCGTTTGTTATTTATATGTGGTACTGAGGATCGAACCCAGGGCCTCACGCGTGCTAGGCAAGCGCTCTACCACCAAGCTACAGCCCCAGCCCTGTCGGTAGTCTTTTTCATGAGTCCTTGATTAGGGATATTGGTTACTTTGGTTCAATCCAGAGGCTGGGGCAGGAGTATTTACCTGTAAGCCTTGCAGGAGTCTTGGTGATGGAAAAAGTTCCTGAAGGGAAAATACGTTCAGGCTAGGGCAGCAGGAGCCCACCCTGGGGCCAAGAGCCCTGAAGAACCCCCGAGACTTCACTGCCTCCACCTGCGGTGTGGCCTCAGAGGGGACTGCAGGACTCAGCTATCTTCTCTGTCCATTTAGGGTTCAGGAGGTGTGTGGAGGGTGCTCTTAGAGCATCACTGTAAGGATGAAATGAGATAGATGTGAAAGAGAAGTGCTGTACCAGTTCCAGTACTTACCACTTTGAATTCATTGAATTCCTGCCCTCTTCAGGAGACCCTTCCTTTTGTATGTCCACAGAGCTTCCTAAGGCTTTCAGGTTTTTTTAGAGGCAAAAAATATTTACCTCCAAAGAAATCCTTTGGAGTGTTTTGAGGCACATTCAGAAGGAGTCAGTTACTATGGTGAATCAAGGTACCCAAGGGACAGAATGGCCAGCTGAAGACTTGAGAGTCTTCCCTGCCCTGGGTGGTGACTGCCCACCAGAGAGGTGGGTGGCTCCCTCCCTGTCTTCACCTGCACCCTGCTTTGTTCTCTCACCTGTTGCCTCCTGGTTTTCTTTACCCCTCTCCTTTACTATAACCTTGGCTCAGTTGACCTTTGCCTTGGGGCTTAGTTTGGATTTACTCTGGAGAGATTCATAATTGCAAATGTGTTTGTGGTTCTTAGTCCAAGGAAGTCCCACAGCAATGCTAGGAGGTGTGAGAGTGGGGCTTTCTCAGTGCAGCAGAATGGTCTCGTGATTCTCATGCAGGTAGAATGATACTGCATATAAAGAACTGGCATGGCATGCCTTTGCATTAAACACTCAACAAATTACTATCAATATTTTTATTATTCTGGACTTGTCTAGTCTGGATTTAAATCCATCTCATTGAGAATGTGGATAAATTGGAATCTTTGTACATTACTGGCAGGAATGTAAAATGGTATAGTCGCTATGAAAATGATATAGCAATTTCTCAAAAACTCAAACAAGACTTACCACGAGATCCATTCCTAGGTGTGTACCCAAGAGAATTGAACATATATGTCCACACAGAAACTAGGAGATATCAGCGTTTGTAGCAGCATTATTCAGCAGTCTCAAAGTGAAAACAACCCAAATGTCCATCCACTAATGAATGAATAAGTAAAATGTGGAATATCTCCTCAATGGGATATTATTTAGCATAAAAATAATGTATGTGATAATGTGGATAAACCTTGACAACATGGCAAATGTCAGTCAGCTTTCTATTACTATAACCAGTATCTGAGAGAATCTACTCATTTGGAGGAAAGGTTTATTTTTGCTCAGATTTGGAGGTTTTAGCCCATGGTTGCTTGGCTCCATTGCTTTTGGGCCTGTGGCAAAGTAGTACATGTGGTGGGAGTACATGGTGGAAGATATTGCTTACACCATGGCAACCAGGAAGCAGGGAGGAGGGGCTGGGTGCCTAAAGTCCCCATGAGGTCATGTCCCTGGTGATCTTGTATCCTCCTCTCAAGCCCCACCTCCCAGTGGTTCCACAGCCTCAGTAGCTCCACAGCCTGGGGACTGACCCTTTTAACAACAAGGGGCCTTTGGGGGACATTTCTGATCCAAACAACAGTAGCAAATGAAAGAAACTAGTCCCAGAGTATCACGTATTGTAATTTCAGGCAGATGGAATGTCTAGAACGGGGAAGTCCACATTTGTGATTGTCTTGGGATGGAGTAAGAGGATGGGGAGTGAATGCCAATGGGGACAGGTTTCTCTGGGGATGATGGAAATGCTCTGGAATTAGTGGAAACCTTGTGGATTCATGTCCCTGAATTGCACATCTAAAAAGAGAATGCTTGATAATGTAAAAGACAAAGAAGGCTGAGTTTCCACCTTTTCTTTAAAAAGAATATTTTCCCTTAAGTTTCTTTTTTTTCCATTTTCTGGCTTCCCAAGGACCAACATGCTTTTTTTGTTGTTGTTTATTTGGTACCAGGGGTGCTTAACCACTGAGGTACATCCCTGCCCTATTTTATATTTTATTAGAGAAAGAGTCTCACTGAGTTGCTTAGGGCCTCGCTAAGTTGCTGAGGCTGGCTTTGAACTTGCAATCCTCCTGCGCCAGCCTCCCGAGTCATTGGGATTATAGGCGTGCACCAGTGTGCTTGGCTCCAACATGATTTTTATACACATTCAGACTGCAGTTGTCCTTTCCCCATCCCTCTCTTCTCTTCCCCTTTTATATTCACCCCACAATTAATGTGGGAGGATTTTTCTTCCTGTCCCCCATCCCATTTCCTGCAGTCGTTTCTTTTCCTATAGCGGTGGCCCTTGGTGGCACAGTATGCATGGGTGGGTATCTGGATGAGTTCTGGTTGTTGAGTTTCTCCATGTTAGTTCAGCCAGACTGGTGATCTTCAGCAAGTGCCAACTGCAGACCCCACCAGGAGGCTTGAGAGAGATGGTTGGGGTCTGTGGGCTGTTAGGCTCTAGGGTAGATGCCTGGCTTTGGGGTTACCAGGTGGTGGGTAGGCCAGCAGCAGAGGAAGCAGAGGATTCGTGATGCCTGCAGTTTGCTCCCCACTGGGCCCGAGGGCAAAGGTTGGCCTCCCTTGACAAGGCTGGTTTTGTTGCCTGGTTCCTCCTACGACTTGTAAACTTGAAGAGGCCCTTGCAGGGTAAATGGTGCTATTTGACTTGCATGTTTGCTTGAGGGATTTGTGGGGCCTCCTAGTCCTCTGCATGATTTATCTCGGAGGAAATGAGGCAGCCCTGGGCCAGGGCCTGGGGCTGGGCCCCTCTCCCACTTGAGAGCAGCAGACAGGTGCTTTGTTCTGTGTGTGTTTGTAAGAGGGGAGGGGCCTGAGGGCTGCAGCCTGGCCCTGGTTCCATTCTGTTCATCCGTTAGAATGCGCCATCTTGGATTCTTCCTGGCTGCTTCAGGCATGCCCAGGAGATCCTGGGCGGAGGGTGCCAGGCTCTTACTGGGGAAGCAAAGTAAAGAATGTTTTTATATTATTCTTTCCTTACTAAAGTAATGCATATTCTTTGGTTAAAGATGAAAAGAAGAAAAAAAAGAAAAGCTTTAAACAATAATAAAGGTACTTACCCTCACCTGAATCTTACTCTGTAGAAATGTCCAATCTCTATGTAAACCACTTTGGAAATATCCTTGTAGACACTGGGTTTTTGTTTTTTTTCGTGTGTAATACATACATAAGGTTTTATTTCCTGAAAATTGCCTTTAAAATGTTTTGTTTTAACCTTATGATGTATCATGGATTCTCTTAATTTTTTTGTTAATTTGAACATCCAACGAGGTGTTTGTTTTGTTGTCAGCAGTGCATGACCCCCATTCTGTGTAAATGGAGCATTTTGATTGTCAACAGTTTTTCCTTATTACAAACAGTTTTTAAGAGGTCATACATACTTTTTTTAATATTGGGGATCAAACTTAGGGCTTCCCACATGTCAGCTCCACCACTAAGCTACACCTCCAGCCCTTTTTATTTATTTATTTTTTATTTTGAGACAGGGTCTTGTTAAGTTGCCCAGTCTGGCCTCTACTTGCAATCCTCCTATCTTGGTCTCCCATTCAGCTGGATTACAGGTCACACATACATCTATCTTTATGCTCTTTAGTATTCATGTTTTCAAATATGATTTTTAGAGGTGAAATTGTTGGGTTCAAGGCAATACACATGTTCCTTTTCATAGGTCCTGCTGACTTATTTGGGAAACTTATAAGGTCTTGAGTTTCCTCTCTCTCCCTCTTTCTCTGTCTTTAAAGTGTACTTTTTCTGCTCTGTGTGGTGGCCCACGTCTGTAATCCCAGAGACTTGGGTGGCTGAGGCAAGAATATCGTTAAGTTCAAGGTAAGCCTCAGCCAGTTGGTGAGACCTTCAGCAACTTCGCTAGATCCTATCTCAAAGTAAAAACAAAAAGGCTGGGGATGTAACTCAGTGGTAGAGTGCCCCAGAATTCAATCCTTAGTACTGTAAATAAATAAAAATACAAAATCTGGAGATATAGCTGAGTGGTAAAGCACCTACAAGTTCAATCCCCTGCACCGAAACAAGCAAGCAAGCAAGCAAGCAAGCAAGCAAGCTAAAGCCAGGTACACTGGTACACATGTATAATTCCATCAGCTCAGGAGGCTGAGGTAGGAAGATCACAAATTCAAAGCCAGCCTCAGCAGCTTAGCAAGAGCCTAGGCAATTTAGTGAGACCCTGTCTCAAAATAAAAAGTAAAAAGTACTAGTGATGTAGCTCAGTAGTTAAGCACCCCTGGGTTCAATCCTTGGTACCAAAAATAAAAAATAAATGGGCTAAAAATAAAACATTCTTTTTTTCTTTTGAAATTCATGATAGTTGACTTTTCCTTTCCAAGTATCCCAGATGTTCTCCTTGTCTGTTATCTTTAGCTGGGGATATAGACATTGACCACAACTGTGTACGTCTGTGCATGTGCATGCCCTTGTGTGGGCATGTGTGTGTAGAACTATTTACCGAGAACATAAAAAAGATGAAAAGGAAAAATTATAGACTGATAGGACTGTTTTTCACTTCTTTAGAGTCAACAACTATTGCCACGATTCTCCCATATTTCTTCTGAGGCCGTGTATGACAACATAGTCATGATTCTGAGCTCTGCTTGTGAGAGAATTTGAGAATTTTTTTTTTTTTTTTTTTGGCACCAGGGATTGAACTCAGGGGTACTCTTCCCCAGCCCTATTTTGTGTTTTATGTAGAGACAGGGTCTCACTGAGTTGCTTAGCGCCTCGCCCTTGCTGAGGCTGGCTTTGAACTCACGATTCTCCTGTCTCAGTCTCCCTAAGTGCTGGGATTACAGGCTTGAGAAATGTTTTGGAGGGCCTGTGAGCCTCTTTGAATGTCTAGCCCCTGTGCTGTGGAAAGGATGACTGTCTGTGACTCCTGGGCTGGAGTGAGAATCAGAGGTAGAGGGGCGCAGAGAGATGGAGTTCTGCTCATAGTAAGCAAGGCTTCCTTATGCAGAGTTTACACCTATGAATGGACCGAGATGTGGAGGTAATGGTAGTGGAAACAGGCCAGGGCCTGATCACTCCCTGAAGGTCTCTTCTGACTGCAGAATCCTTCCACATTACCAGGTTAAGCATCAGAAAGGATTTCTGGTTCTGCTCTGGGATTTTCCCTGACCTGCCTATCTCATCAGGAATTTGTGGCACATCCTGGCAGCCCTGAATTGTCTCTGGATTGTCATGCAGGCCTGGGCCTGAGCTCCTCAAGGGTAGGGCATGTGGGGAGCCATTTTCCAGTGAAGAAAGCACAGCATGCCCTGGTTGTAGACTCCGTAGCCTGCTCTGCAGTGGTGAAGTTGGATGCCGCTGAGCTCAGGTCCAGAAGGAGGTCTCTGCTCTGCCTCCCGTCAAGGCCACCTTAAAAATTAGTTTCTTACTGAAGCTCGGTACAACTGTAGGAAAGCTTCTGCTGTCCGCCCATGCCTGCCACCTGGTGGGAAACTCCAACAATGGCAGCAGGTTCTTTGTTCTGCAGTAACCCAGACCCTCTCCCAGCCAACGGGGGAGGGGGGGGGTGTCCTTACCTGGCTTACGGGCTGCTTAGAGCGTAAAGCACCTGAAGGTAGTTTTAAGTGGCAGTTTTAAGGTATTGCCCACAAGTCAGGGCAACCCAGGATAGGGGCCGACCTTTCCAGACGCGAATGGGAGGCCCCGGTGAGTGAGCATGTGTCGGGAGACATTCGTCCACCCTGGGTCAATTAGGCAGCCCCTGCCTTCTTACCTCTTGGTGGTGGGCACTGTCAGGTGAGGCCCTTGGTGTCCTCCAGATTACACAGTCTACACCTGGGCAAATTTCTGGGCAGTGTGTCTGGCACTCTTGGGCCCAGTTCTCATTGCTCAGGTGATTTATAGAAAAGAATAGTGTTATATCTTCATCTCACACCATACACAGAAATATGTTCCAGGTAGTTTAAAGATTTAAATGGGAAGAATAAAACTTGACTACTTCTTAGAGACAACAACAGGAAAATCCCTTTATGACTTTAAGGTAGGAAGAATTTGTTAAACAACCAAAGCACAAAATTAATAGATCTTGGCATATTAAAATGTGTAACTATAACACAAAAGACACTGAAAGCCAACTTAAGACATGTATTGAAGATATTTGTATTAAATATAACTAGGAAAGGGTTAGTGCCTGGCATTTAAAAACAAAATTTTAAATTTATGTCCAGAGACAGGAGAGGGAGAGAGAACTAAAGAGAAGAAACAAAGCCAGAAATCAAAGGATGGGAACATACAATTCATAGAAGAGAAAATACGTACAATCCATAAACATAAAGAAAGTTGCCTAGTCTCTCTAGAAGTCAGGGCTTTAAGTTTAAAAATGAGAACATGTTTTTGTTTGAGATCAGCAGTACTTTAAAAAACCTCACTGTTTGACAGTAGCCAAGAGGTGGCAGGACAAACCAGTTGTCTATTGGGGGAATGAACGGATAAACGGATGTGGTGTTTCAGGATATACAATGAAATATTATTCAGTAAGAAGAAGGAGATCCAACCCATGTTCCAATATGGGTGAGCCTTGAGGGCATTACACTGAATAAAATAAGCTAGCCGCAAAAAGACAAAAATACTGTTTGATTCCATGTATATGAGGCATCTGAGGGGGTCAGCTTCATAGAGACAAAATGGAGTGGTGGTTGTCCGGGGCTGGGAAGCGGGCTGTGGAGTTGTTTAATGGGTACTGAGTTTCAGTTTTGCAAGATGGGAAAAGTCCTGGAGATTGGTTGCACAACAGTGTGAATGTACGTAAAACTACCGAACTGCGCGCTTAGAAATGGTTAACATGGTCAGGAGGGTCAATTTTATGTTGTTATATTTTACCACAAATACCATTTTAAAAAAATCTGAATGTACTGGACCTTGGCAAGGGTGTGCTGGTGCCAGTCCCTCTCAGAGCTTCTCCCACAGGTGGTTGGGGTGTAAATTGATATAGCCACATTGGAGAGCAATTAGATGTTGTCCAGTAAGTATGGAAAATCCACATCCCAAGACTTAGCCACTCTGCTCCTAGAGAAAAGGAGATGTGTGCACAACCATGTTAAGGGCAATATTATTTATATTAGCAAATATGCCAAGACAATGTGACTGCCTCTGGATCAGAGGAAGGAGTGTGACATATTCATACAGTAAAGTGCTACTTACATCCACTAGACTGAATCTCAAAAGCAGCAGTGAATAAAAAGCATCTCCAGTAGCATGAAACCACGGAGGGGTTTCTGCCTAGGTGGTAGTATCGCATTGTGCACGGAGGTGGTCAGCAGCATGCTTGAGGTAGGGAGTGAGTAATTCTAGAGGGGATGGGATAAATGGGGAACCAGATAAGAAGGGTGCACTTGGGGCCTCCCTGTAATGGTCTACTCCTCTATAAACAATTTGGGATGTGGTAAGATACCAAGATTAGACTCAAATAGTTGGGTACATAACATTGGTCACATTGTTTTCTACCCTCTTCTGTGTTTGGAAGATATTCTTTTTTGTTTGTTTGTTTTGAAGAAAGATTTTAGATGACAGTGTGGGGCTCAGCACCTGGTTTTCTACCCGTGTCTCAGTGAAGCTTTTTAATAGAACGATGGAGGTCTTAACTGCCAAGGAACCCACCTGCCACTTTTTAAAATGCGTTACGTATTTTGGAGTCCTCATAAGACTTCCTTTGAAGGGAAAAGTTCTACTTAAAAAATAATTAAGGATGAGCAAGGCTCAAGAACGAGCCGATGCCTGAGCCAGACTTCCCCTCTGGCAGTCTGCAGCCCTGGGGTCTGATCCTAGGTCTTAGGGGAGTGGGCTCCTTCCGTCTCAGTGATTCTGATTCAGTCACGTCCTCTTTTGTATTTTGAGGTACTTGTGTTTTTGAGGCTGACTCTACCTCTGAAGGAATATTCCATGCTCTCAGGTCCTGGTTCTCTGGGCTGCAAAGATCTTGTGATAACTCGGCCCACGTGCAGTGAGCCAGGTGATCCCGGGGCTGCTAAGCTGCAGGCACTGAGCAAGCCTTTCCGGTTCTCTCCTGTCATTTGAGAAATAAGGAAACTGAAACCCACAGAGTTGGTGACTCACTATGGGCTTAGGTCCCCTGAGGGACTCAGCAGAAGTCAGCAGGCCTCCCGACAGCCTCTTAACTCATCTTTTCCCCTCCCTCTGAATAGCATCCTGAGTGAGCTTTAGCTTCTGTAATTCAGAGCAGGGTGCTCTCTTGCTTCAAAATCCTCATGATTTTCCTTTTCTTTCAGGCCACAGTCCTCATTGTGGGCCATTCTCCAAGGCTCTGTTTGAACCCACTCCCCTTTTTGAACTGGGGTGGCTGTAGCTGTACTATCCATTTATTTTTGCTATTCTTGGTACACATTTGCTGGTTCTGCCCCAGGGCCTTTGCATCTAGACAGATGTCACCCTCTTCGAGAGGCATCCCCAGGCCTTGGCCTTCCTCACAGCCTTCCACTGATGCTCAGAAGTCTCTTCAGCCTGTTATCCTATTTTATTTTTTTTTTCTTGATAGCCCTTGTGATGCTCTGAAGTTAATTTGGTCTGTGTGTCTGTATTCTCCCATTAGGATCAGAGGTCCATGGAGCACTGTCTTTTTCCATCCTGTCTGATGTCACCAGCACTTAGAAAAGTACTAGACATTTTAGGTATTGTTTTGGGGGGTCCCCAACACCTCTGGATTCTGTGATTTGCTGGGAGGACTCACAAGCCCCAGTGTGTAATTATGGTGGTAAAATTTACAACCGTAGGGCACAAAGCAGAATCAGCACAGGGAGGAAAAACTACATGGGGCAAAGTTCAAAGGAAGCAAGGTGCAAGTTTCCAAGAGTCCCCCCAGTGCAGTTGCACCAGACAGACACGTGATCCCTCCAGCATAGAGTTGTGACAGCCCATGTCAAGTGGGGCCTTTGGGGGCAGTCTGCTGGATACCTAGTGCCTGGACTTTTCACTGGGGGCTGGTCACAAGGATGCCCACTGTCTAACGTTTACCAAAATTCTAGTCTCCCAGAAGAAAGTAGGTGTTCAGCACAAGCCACATAGTTTGTGTAGTCTGGGCACCAGGAGCCACTCTTATCACATAGGGAAAGGTTTATATCAGTGTAGAGAAATGTTGCTGGTGTGAGTTCCCAGGTGCCGGCCAGGAACGAGTTAGCCTTGCAATAAGCTTTTCAAAGGCTAGGAGTCTCAGGCCTGCCACATTAACTTTTCTCTGCATAACACTTAATAACTATTTGAGAACAAGTGAATCTGAATCCATCAGCCCAGTGTGGCTGCAGGGCCCATAGGATTAGACACCTCAAGACTCCCGAAGGCCCCTGTCCTATACCTTGTCATCGGGGAGGAGATCTGTCCTGTCCATCCTGCCCCCACCCCTTCATGAGCATAACTCCCTCTGGCCAGGTGCTGAAGCACAATGGATCATCAGAGATCCTTAACAAGCTGTACGACACGGCCATGGACAAGCTGGAGGGAGTCAAGAAGGACTATGACGCCCTGCGAAAGCGGTACAGCGAGAAAGTTGCCATCCACAACTCAGACCTGAGCCGCCTGGAGCAGCTGGAGGAGGAGAACCAGCGCCTGCTAAAGCAGACGGAGATGCTGACCCAGCAGAGGGACACTGCCATCCAGCTGCAGCACCAGTGTGCCCTCTCCCTGCGGAGGTAGGACCCAGGCGGAGGACAGATAGGGAAGAGAGCGGCCTGGGAGCCAGGTGCATCTTCTCTGCCAGGTTCCGTCCTGGGCTTGTGGTCATCTGCTGTTTTCCCCACAGCCAGCGGGAAAGCAGCTCAGGCTGTTGTGCTTTTTCAGTCAACAGGTATTTCTGTCCAGGAAGCTTTTTTTTTTTTTTTTTTTGGACCCTCAATGAGTCTCAGGAGTTATATCTTTTTCCTCCCACCTGAACAGCCTGATGTGCTCCGAGCATTGGCTCTTAGGTCTCCCCACATCCCTCTCTTCCTGTCAATCTCTCACCTAACAAATGGGAAAGTTGATTTTTCAGGGCATTATGTCTCCTAAAACTTTCATTTTCTACTAAAGAATATCATCTTTAGAGATGTGGTCCCCTCTCTCCAGCAGTATAATATAAAGCACATTTCTCGGTTTCACATGAAGAGGGTTCAGTGTGTATAAATAGGTTGGAGAATTGACAGGTTTCTCTGTTATGGGACTTGTCAGAGCTTTGATTCTCCCAGGGAGGACCAAGATGTAGAGATCATCAGGGAACATACCTAGGTGGTTTGTGATGGAGCCCCTTCTAGGATTACTGTTCTCTAAGAACACATTTTGAGACATGCTACTCCAGAGCAGTAACTAATTCTCGAGTTGCCCTTGTGGAAGGTGCACCCTGGCCTAAGTGGATAGAGCTAATCTCATGACCTTGACCTGTTTCTCACAGTGCCAGGCCATACCATCCCTGTCTGTAAAATGAGGTGGTTGGAGCACATCATCATTAAGGCTTTGCTGTGACCTCTGTTGGGATTCTGGCATTGTTTTGTTTTTGTTATTTTTTTCAGTGGTTTGACCGTGGAAGAAACACACAGTTATTTCTAGTAGAGCAGAGGGCACATTGTCCTCAGTTCAACTTCTGGCATTTGTAAAAATTCCAGGCCCATGGCACTGGTGCTCTGTAACCATTCTCCCTTGGGGTGCAGAGAATGACCTCACCCCAAACTTCATGCTTGACTGTCCAGTGCAGTGGAGCTGGTGGGAGGTAGTGGAGCAGCCTGACAGCTGACTGGGCAGGTGCCTGGCCCTCCCACACCCTGCTGCTTTCCTCCCCAGGTTCGAGGCAATCCACCATGAGCTGAACAAGGCCACGGCACAGAACAAGGACCTGCAGTGGGAGATGGAGCTGCTCCAGTCAGAGCTGACAGAGCTGAGGACCACACAGGTCAAGACCGCCAAGGAGTCAGAGAAGTACAAGGAGGAGCGGGATGCTGTGTACAGCGAGTATAAGCTCATCATGAGCGAGCGCGACCAGGTCATCTCTGAGCTGGATAAGCTGCAGACCGAGGTGGAGCTGGCTGAGTCCAAGCTCAAGAGTAGCACGTCTGAAAAGAAGGCGGCCAGCGAGGAGATGGAGGCTCTGCGGCAGGTAGGCTGTTATTCAGTGAGAGAGATGGTGCTCAAGGGTACTGGATGGACAGGCTTCTGATGGTACTGGATGGTACTTCTGAGTGACAGCGGAGTTCTCACTGTAGGCCTGAGTGCTGGCGGGGTTGTCAGACATTGCCTGGGTCACTGCTGGGCTCAGGCTCAGTGTTCAGCTCTTATGGGATACAGGGGAGAAATGGGAAGGGAGGTCCAACCACAGTCCTAGGTATCCTGGAAGAAAATCAGATGCCACAGATGGTGTCACATCCAAACCCATGCTTAAGCAACCAGATTAGTTTCATGCTGAAAGTCAGATACCTCAGATTTGCTCGTTATGAAGCAAAATCCCAAGGTCAAGTTCTTAGAACCGTAGATCTGTTGGCCTCGTGGGTCAGAAGGGCATCCTCTGGGTACTTCTGACCTGCACTGCTCTTTACAAGGTTGCCCCAGGCCCCTGCTGAGATGTGCTAGTAGGCTGAGCCAGGCCCCTTCTAAAGCTGGGCTCTCTGGGCGTGGTTCCTCTGGGGTTGGGGGACTGGAGTGTTCACTGTCACTGAGACTGGGTCACTCATCTCATCTCCTGAGTGTTTTCTGTGGATTCTCCACAACCTTCCTACCTGGTCACCTCTATCCCCACCACCACCTCAGCACGGAAGCTCCTCCCCTGAGGTCTGTTAATGCCCTGCAGGGATGAGGACAGCGTTGGAGATTCCCTTCCCATTGTGTGGGTCAGTGTTGTGGCTTGGATTGATCTGGCCTGGTTATCAGATCGTGCCCCTCCACTGTCCCATGATCTTCATTACTGTCCTGTTTAGGACCAGTGGTTTTATACAAGGGGGTTGGGACCTGTGCAGACCATTAAGATGAGAGCCAGTGTGAAGAGGGGTATTTACTTTTATTTATTTATTATTTATTTTTATTTATTTTGTGCTGGGGATGGAAGCCAGGGCCTGTGAATACTAGGCAAACATTCTACCACTGAGCTACACTCTCAGCCTCTACTTTGATGAAATTTTGGTAAAGAATATTTTGCAAAGGAATTTTAATAAGTCTAGCTAGAACTCAGTTAAGTGTCCTACATAAGGACTCCTTTTCACATCCTGGTATCTGAGCACTTAATTTTGAGTGAAATATTGATATCAGATAAGAAAAACAAAATGGTCCAGAAGAAAACTAGAAGGTCACGGAAGGTTGTTTACACACAACCTGTGACAGGACACAGAGCCCACTCGGATGGGTTTTTAAGATCATTGGAGTGACCTGTGAAGACCGTGGAAATGTAGGAGCATGGGGAAGTACAAAGAGCACCCAAATCCAGCACCCCCCCTCCAGTACTCAGGTGTGCCCTTCAGCCTAGCACCTGCCGGATCAGGGGGTGTTGGCTGGGCCTCAAGCCTGCCTGTCAGCTGAGGCAGGAATCCTTTCCAGGCATTGTTCCGAGTCAGCAGGCAGGATTTGACCAGAACCCCCTCCCCCACCCTGAGGCTTCCAGAGCTGAAATCCCCAGCGCCTCCTCCCTCCTAACTGCTGCTCTGGTTCCTTGTACAGCACTACTCTCGGCCACCCAGGGAGGCCAGATCTGTGGCCCCCAGCATCCTGGCTTGGGGTCACCCTCCTCAGCAGCTCAGGTGGTCTAGCGCTCTGGTTGGAGGATGTCTTGATTCTGCCCAGCCTAGGGGGTGGTGCTCTGTGTTTCTGGAATTGTGCTTTTCTCCATTCCTTCCCCTTCTGTCTTGTGCCTCCCTCTTCGTTGTCCATGGCCTCTCTCCTTTCTCTTCTCCTGAGTGGGTTGAGGAAAAAAGTGGGCAGGTGGTACCCCTGAGAGGTCCGAGGCAGGGAGCGGGGAAGCTCTGTTCTGTCCCAATGCCCAGAGTGGGCACATCCTCAGGATGTACTGTGGTTACAAGGTTGTCCTCCCTGCCATCAGCCTGGTCTAGTGAAGGCCATTGTTTTTAGGAGGATGGAGGAAGAAGGTCCCCCAGGTTCTGACTCCACCAAGCCCCACCAAGAGAACACTGCCTCCTGGAAGGGCCAACACACCCACTCTGCTCATAGTGACTCCTCTGTCCCCTGTAGTCCCCTGCTAATGCAGTTGCATATCTACCTACAAGTCTAGTTTGAGGAGCTGAGTTTGGCTCTGGAGGCTGAGCAGCACGATGAGGCTTCAGAAACTTGGGTAGGGGGCTCTGACAGCAAAGGCTGCCAGACTGGAAGCAGCTGCCCCACCTGGGAGATGTCCATTCAAGGAGCAAAGCCATCACACCTACATCTCACCTTCTTTCCAGGACCTTGGAGTGGGCTCTGCCCCTGCTGGGGCTGGGGTGCAGCCTGTCGTCTTCCTCAGTGGCCCCCTACCTGGGCTGGCAAGTGTCTTGTGAAAACTAGCCCATCTCTTCTCCAAGTCCACTGAGGCCAGGCAGGAAGAAGCCCTAGGCAGTGTGTGTGAGGACCACGGTCTGATTTAGGGGCCACAGAGTGGAGGGAGAAGCACTGCACTGAGAGTCCATTCTCCACTGTGGCAGGTCATTGCCAGGATCCTGAGGTTTGTCACCAGTGTCATCAAGGAATTGGGCAAAGATTACCTTGATCTCGTACTCCAAATTCCTCTGTCCATTTTAAGATGCTTCATTACTCCCTACCCCCACTCTAAAACTCCTAAGGAAACTGGGGCAGGGGGATTCATTTTGGAGAAAAGCAGTGCCAAGGGTCCTGTGGGAAAGCAGGGAGCTGGGGGAGAGGCTGGGAGCCACTTGGTTCCCCAGCATGGACTTCTCTGTGTGTTTCCACCTCTGGCGCTTGGTTGAGATTATCATGCAGCGCAAAATGGAAAAGCCTTTCAGGGAAGCCAAATATTAACATGTTCAAATATAAAACCATGCATCACATATATTGCCAAACATTCAGCACAATGTACATTAAAAAAAAGTGATTATTAAATGTATTATTATAACAAATTTTTGACAGAATTAGTACAAATAGTTCTTTAATTTTTTAAAAGTTATTTTTATGGCTAGATGCAGCATAAAAGCAAGAAAAAAAATGAAACTAAAATAATTAGCATTGATCTTGGGCAGCGAGACGTTTGAGCAAAGCATGCCACTGTGTCACTCTTGGGTTACAACACACTTTTTCCAAATTTCCCCCTGGTTACTGTTGACTGTACTTGAGCATTGAGGGTTACTTATGAGCTGACTGCAGGCTTATGACTGGTTTCCATGGCCTCCTTCCTCCTCTCAGCCTCCTGGTGAGAACCTCTGAGATCTTTTTGAACTTGTTTTGAACAGGTGCTGTATGAGCCCACGTGAAAGTGTCCTCCCTGTTTGCCTTCCCGTGTCCTGTGTCTTGGGGCAGAGAGCCCCCGGGATCAGTGCCTCCGAGGACATGCTCCTTTCGTGCTTGTACGGAGAGCTGGAATGGAGCGGTCCAAGGCAGCTGGGGTGACTGGCTGCCTTGTATTTGTCATCTCCCGTGTTTTCTCCAGCTTGCAGAGGCATAGGAGGAGTGTCCATGTGCATGCTGTGAAGAGTCTGATCTGGAATTTTATGGAGACCATAACAGTTTAGGGAGCTATCAATACAAATGCTTCAGATTTCTGCTTTTTAAAAAGAACTTAGGTGCAACCCAGTACAGTGGTGCATGCCTGCAATCCTAGCTACTTGGGAGGTCAAGGCAGGAGGATCACAAGTTTGAGGCTAACCGTAGCAACTTAGATGCTGTCTCAAAATAAAATAAAATAAGCAGTAGAGATGCAGTTGTGGTTAGAGTGCCCTTGGGTTCCATCCCCAGTACTGCAAAAAGACAAAAAACTAAAACTTAGATGCACAGTATTCACAAGCAAAACTTCTGGAGTATTTTCATTTTTTATAAAAACCCAGTGTATATGTTCTAGAAACCAGTGCCGCAGACATGGGGGCAGTGCGGGAGAAGTTATGACCGACCCCTCTCCCCTTCACTACCTCACATCATCACATTTTGTCCCCAAAACTCCCTTTCTATAAATTTGTTTTTTAATTGTTGCATTATAGTTAGACATAAAAGTGGAATTCATTGTGACATACTCACACATGCACACATTTTGTAATCTTGAGCGCTCTCTAGCGTGCTGCAGTGGGCTGTTAGATATAAACCACAGAAATGGGGACATTCCACCCAGGCTGCTGAGGCCATACCTGGGTAGGGGCTGGGGTTCTGGTCCAGGCTGTGTGTGGGGCTGTGAGAGTCTGGGTTGACCCCTGCCGAGTGTCACTTGGGGTCAGACCATGTCTGTCAATGTGTGGTTACGGGGTCCAGCATAGTAGGGTGTGTGTTGGACTTAGTGTTCCTTCCATCCAGCTCTTTAGAGGAGCAGCCCCACCCGTGCACTGGGAGGAGGGGGCTTCCATTCCAGGAATCTCAGCAATCTCCCCCTGTGCCTGTGCCTTGTCCCTAGATCAAAGACACAGTGACAATGGATGCTGGGAGAGCCAACAAGGAGGTGGAAATCCTTCGAAAGCAGTGCAAGGCTTTGTGCCAGGAGCTGAAGGAAGCCCTCCAGGAGGCGGATGTGGCCAAGTGCCGCCGGGATTGGGCCTTCCAGGAGCGGGACAAGATTGTGGCAGAGCGAGACAGCATCCGGTATGGGTACCTTGGGGCAGGCGTGGGCTTACATTTCCCCAGCGCACACTAGGGTCTGTTGAGAGGGTCGGAATTGTATACCATATGTGCACGTAGGATGGCAGGGACCTGGACTCCTCCCTTCTCACCTCTGGCTGTTGCTCCCTTCTCAGACCCCACCTGTTGGCTTTGGAGTTTTGCATTCTGTCTCTCCTTCCTGTTTAACTTTACCCTAGACATCCTGAGTGTGTGTCCGTCCAGGTGAGACCTCTGTGAAGTGGTACAGGGCTGGCACTTTGAGGGCTCCTCATGACAGTGGTGCACTGGAAATGCAGTCTTTCAGTGTATTTACTGGGTGCCAACTGTGTGGGAATCTTAGATCCCTTGAGCACAGAGACCTTGAGAGAATCTCCCAAGTGCATATGATGCTCGTGAGGGGTTGAGCAGCTTAGATAGGGAGCAATGGGGGAGGATGATGCATGGATGTCTGGGGCCTCAGCCAGGGCTGTCCTCAGGGGCGCAGGGTACTTGGGGTGTGAGGAGATCTCCTAAGAAAGTATGGCATTCGAGCTAGAACTTGAGGCTTCAATGGGGCTTCTACAGGTGATGAGGAGCAATGGACACTGGGGAGGGAGGTCATTGAGGGGTTTCTGGAAGATTCCCCAAGGCTGCTTGGGCAGAGACCCATGGCCCTGGGGGTTGGTCAGATGGGGGTGATGAGGCCTCACCAGTGGAGAGCAGCCAGGTGCTCTCTGGAGCATAGAGGGAGTACTGAGGCCCAGTGGGGTTTCCTGTCTGCTCCTTCTCTGACCTGAGTTCCAGGTATCTCCAGGGTACAGTTCTGAACTGGGCTCTGATCAAGACAGGGAAGGTTTGGCTCTGTGGAGAGGTGGGAACCAGCCCCCTGTACACATCCAGTTCTGGAGGTGGCAAAGAGCACAGCCACCTGCTGGGTCACGTGTCCCTACCTCCATGGATGGCTGACATGGGCTGTGGTCCCCTTTCGCAGAGTCCCACTGAGCTCACGTTGCACCTGTGCAAAGCTTAGGGTGGCAGAGATGTTTGAGGATTAGGTTCCCAGCCTAGGTACAGGGTTGGGGTGGGTCTAGAAAACCATGTGTGCAGGTGGTTAGGGGACATGAGGTAAGTGCTGAAGATGGGGGCCTTCCAGGCAGCTGGGATGCTTCCCTGTATAGGAGAGCCACTCTCCTCCCACAAGCCTGACTTAGAATAAGTGAGCACGTGCAGACGGTGGTTCTTAACCTCAGGCTCACCAAGGGCAGAACAGAAGGAGCAGAGGTCATTGGGAACCTGGTGACTGTGGGGCTGTCCCCCCAGGTTCCCGAGCACTCCTTCTGGGGGTGAGGTGTGTGCCTTCAGGTGTTTGGGAAGGGGGCTGCCAGGCTGTTTGCTGCTGACATAAGCCCTGCCTCCATCCCCCTGCCCCTCAAGGTCATTTTGCTCTCTGCCTTCCTTGCCAGGACACTGTGTGACAACCTGCGGCGGGAGCGGGACCGGGCAGTTAGTGAGCTTGCTGAGGCCCTGCGCAGCTTGGACGACACTCGGAAACAGAAGAACGATGTTAGCCGGGAGCTTAAGGAGCTCAAGTAGGCTTGGGTGGGCACGTACTGTGACCGTGACATTCCTGTTCCCTGCAGAGCACTGAACCCAGAGTATACTGGGTGGGGCTTGTCCCTGTGTGCTGGCCTTGCCATCTGTCCCTTTATCGTATGTCCCTTCATCAGTCTGTGAAATGAGTGTCGGTGCTGTCTCCCTGTTAGATATTTAGAATTCTAAAACCAGCACAGAAAATAGTAGCAGCCCTGTGATCAGCCCGTGAAGATGGGACAGCCCTGTTCTGCTTGTGTTCTGTGGATGCCATTTGTAAGACTATTTGGGGTGTCAGGCACTGTCTTCTTGGTCACAACACCCTCCCAGAGGGTCATTTATACATTTGGTGGCCACCAGCAGAGGGCTGAAAATACCAAGTTCAAAGTTTAAAAATAGAAATTGGTGGAGTCCAGTAACCACCATGCAGTCTAGAACTAGACCCTTGACTGGTGTGCCCTCGTGGTGACAGAACGGTGTGCTGAGCCCTGAGTGCAGAGAGTTGGCTGCACTGGCCTGGAAAGACGCATTGGAGGCTGAAAAGCCGTCTAGAAGTTGCCAGTGAGAGCCCAGCCATTCTGCAGACCTGGGAGCCTACAGGACACAAGAATAGTTCACACACGTGCCAGAAGCCCAGCGGGAATCATGGATAAGCTAGAAAAGTAGCCTGGGCCCAGGTTTTAGAAAGAAGGGGATCAATCTAAGTCATTAGGGGATTTGATGAGGTTTCTGAGTCCTTTTTCCTATTTGCTAGGTCTTCCTTAGAGCTAAAGTTTAAAATTTTGATGGGCTAATTTACTGATTTTTTTTTTAAATGCTATACATTTGAATTTATGATGTGTTTTGAGTTAGTTTGTGTGGAGGGTGGGAGTTTAGTTGAAGTTCCTTGTTTTCCATGATGTCCTGCTCTCCAGCATCATTGATCTAGGACTGTCGTTTGTTTTTAGTTTTCTTTTATTTTCACCTTTATTTATTTATTTTTAATTTTTTTTTTTTTAGTTGTAGATGAACACAATACCTTTATTTATTTTATGTGGTGCTGAGGATTGAACCCGGTGTCTCACACATGCTAGGCAAGCACTCCACCACTGAGCTGCAACCCCAGCCCCCAGGACTGTCCTCTTCTTGAATTACTTCTGCACTTTTGTATTTGTGTGTTACCATTTCCAGGTCCCTTGTTCTGTTCTGTTGATCTGTGTGTCTGTCTCCCTGCAGTACTACGTAGTCTTCATCATAGTTGGTTTACAGTAAGTCTTAAGACCAGGTAGGGTGACTCCTCCCACTTGATTCTCTCATTTTTGAAATGGCTTTGTAGCTATTCCAATTCCTTTTCATGTGCATTTGAGAACAATTTTGTCTGTATCTACAAAAAGTCTTAATAGCATTTTGACCTGAATTGCATTAAACCTCTAGATAAATTTGGGGAGAATCTGTCTTTTTACAAAAGTCCTTGTGAAAACCTTCTGATAACCAAGGAAGCCTCTATTGGCCCTCTAGGCTTGGCGGAAGCTGGTGTGGCATAGAAGAAAAGAACCCTGTAGGGAGTTCATGAATGGCAGCCTTGACTTGGAGTTGTGATATGGGGCGTGGTTTTGCCCTCCAGAGAGCCATAGCCACAGCTCTGTCTGTTCACAGGGAGCAGATGGAATCCCAATTGGAGAAGGAGGCCCGGTTCCGGCAGCTGATGGCCCACAGCTCCCACGACTCAGCCATTGATACAGATTCCATGGAGTGGGAAACAGAAGTTGTCGAGTTTGAAAGGGAGACGGTGAGCTGCCTTGGATAGCTTTCCTCCCTGTTCTTGACACGAAGACCCGGGTTGTCCCTCTGGACTAGCATCTCCGTTTCCTCTGAACCAGCCATTTCAGAGGACCTGCTTTAAAAAAAAAAAAAAACTTAAATTTTTTTTTTTTAGTTGTAGATGGACACAATATCTTTATTTATTTTTATGTGGTGCTGAGAATCGAACCCAGTGCTTCACACATGTGAGGCAAGTGCTCCACCACTGAACTACAGCCCCAGCCCAGGGACCAGCTTTTTGTCCTTTCTCTGCAGCAGTCCAGGATGGGCTGTAGCAGTGGTCCTGTGTGTTGCGGTGGTGCTGCACGGCACAGCAGCGGGAGGAGTGAAGCGCAGAGGAGGTGCTGGCAGGGATGTGTACTTGCAGGGGCCAGAGAGGGCAGAGTGCAGCTCCTCCTAGCCTTCCATCCTGGGGACCGAGTGAGTGTGGCTTGGGGGTTTAAGAGCCAAATGCTTCTGTTTGCTGCTTGGTAAAGTGTGCTGCTGCTACTGTTCCGACAGGAGGATATTGACTTGAAGGCACTTGGGTTTGACATGGCAGAAGGTGTGAATGAGCCTTGTTTCCCGGGGGACTGTGGCATATTTGTCACTAAAGTAGACAAAGGAAGCATTGCTGATGGCCGCTTAAGGTAAGAGTCGAGGAGGTCTGGGCCCAATGCAGAGGACTCTGCCAGGTAGTGCTGAAATGAATGGATCCCAGCATCTGGGGATTCAGACTCTCTCTGAGGCCTCAGGCTCAACTGCTAAGATTGGTCTAAAAGGAAACTCTGTGCCTCTCAGTTGCCTCTGAATCTGGTTTTTCTCCAGTTACCAGGTGTTGTCTTTTGCTTCTCTAGGCGGCAGAGGGCTCAGGTGGGATGTGTTGAAGCCTAGGCCTTGTGCCTTGTGCTCATTCCATGAGTTGTATTTACTAAGTACTGGTTTAAGCACTTGATATAAATTAGTTGATTAATCTTTGCAGTCCTGTGAAGTCGGTGCAGTTGTTGTCCCTATTTTTACACAGACACGGAAGAGCTAGGTCCCCGAGCTAGTAAGTGGCAGAGCCAGTATTTGGCCTCAGGTTGTCTAGCTCCTGCCTCTGCAGGCTTAACCACTGTATGCTCCAGGAGGAGGAGCTCTTTCTGAATGTGAATGCAGGGCAACTTCTTTTTGGCATTTGACCACTGAATGGGAGTAGTGGGATGGTGGGATTACGCACAGCTCCCAGGGTCCTTGTGAGTGCTAATCTGACTATGTCTCTCCTCAGGGTCAATGACTGGCTGCTGAGAATCAACGATGTGGACCTCATCAACAAAGATAAGAAGCAGGCCATCAAGGCCCTTCTCAATGGAGAGGGGGCCATCAACATGGTCGTGCGGCGGAGGAAGTCCCTGGGTGGGAAGGTGGTCACGCCCCTGCACATCAACCTCAGTGGACAGAAAGGTAGGGAGTCTGCAGAAGTGTCAGGTGCCCTCTCTGGTGGGTAGAGATTGCATGTTGGCAAGAGCACATCATTCTCAGGCATGAGTTGTTGATGCCATTTAAATGCAGCCTGTGTGCTTTCCTGTCTGTGTCTCAAGTGTCTGATTCACCAGACCGGGTGTGGCTGAGCCCTCTTATGGGTATGACCAGGTGGGGTACTGGGCTGGACAGGGTGCGGTCTGCTGATATCCACTTTTATAAGTACAGTTAACCAAGATGGGGTCGGGCAGCCAGACCAGGGGTTGCCCACTGCTGTCCTGTGACTTACAGATAGTGGCATCAGTTTGGAGAGTGGAGTGTATGCTGCTGCTGTGGTACCTGGAAGCCCCGCTGCCAAAGAAGGATCCCTTGCTGTGGGAGACAGGATTGTGGCGGTGAGTCTCAAGGATGGAGCCAGGCTGTCTGCTGCACCTAGATGACTAAATTACGTATGGGAGGTTTGAGCAAGAAGTCATGAGCGCAGAGATTTTATACGTTCCTTGTTCTTGGGCATTGCACCATGTAAACATTAAAAAAATAATTATTCTCCCTGATGGTGTCAAAATACTACTACAGTAAACACTAGAAAATTATGAAATACATAAAATGTCTAGGAAGGAAAGAACAAACATCTATACTGCTACCACACACATAGAGATAATTATATATATATATTTTTGGACCACTGAGCTACATTCCTAGCCCTTTCTATTTTTTATTTTGAAAATAAAAGGGTCTGGCTAAGTTAAACATGCTAGCCTTGAACTTGCAATTCTTCTACCTCAACCTCTTCTTAGAAGTGGTTACAATTCACCACTTGAAGACAATCACTCAGTTAAACTTTGGACTTTGAAATAGTTATAGATTTATAAGAAGTTACCAAGAGAATACAGGGAAGTCTGACCTGCGCCTCACCCAGCTTCCCCTCCGTCAAAGCCAGCGAGTTGACTGTGGTACAGCAGGTGTGCATAGTTTGTGGTTTTCTGATATGTCATTTTGTGTAACCACTGCCACAGCCAGATACAGACCAGGGGTCATCACCACAGAGGCCTCCCTCCTGTCACCCCTTTACAGTCACATCCCCCTCTGCCTCAGTATATCCCTTTCCTCTGGCACCTGATTTGTCCTTCACTATAATTTTGTCATTTTGAGACTGTTGTATAAATGGAGCCATATAATGGGTGACTTTGGGATGGCTTTTGTCACTCAGCATCATGCCTGTGAGGACTGTCAGGGGGGATGCATGTGCCAACAGTTTGTTCCTTGCAATGCCAAGCAGTGACATTGTTCCACAGTCCAGCCATCCACTGTCACATATACTTTGAGAGCAGGTCTGAGTGTGTCTGAGGATGTGCACAGACTCGAGATGGGGCTGGGGAATGCTGATCTCCTGTGAGCCATGGCAGTGCTTTGTTGCATATGGTGCTTTCTGGCTTACGATGGCCTTGCACTGCTTTCATCTCATTTTTGGCCCCCCATCCCAGATCTACATGTTTGTCAGCTATTCATACACGAGGGTGAAGCTGGGGTGTTCTGAGCCAGTGATCTGGCATCCCATGGCGGGATGTTTTCCTGGGGTCTTTGGTGTTCTGGTCCCAGGAGGAAGGCTCCTACCCCTGGAATGATGTGAAGGCTTGTGTTTCATTTGCTCAGAAGCCCCTGACTCTAGGGCATCACTGGGTAGGGGCTTTCACTCCTTCACCAACTCCTGACTTTGGCACCTTGCAGAACCAGTCCTGCCGTCCACCATGGGTGGCATGTGGCTAAGTCCCTGTCCTGGCAGCCCTGAAAAGCAGGGCTGAGGCCTCCCTGCCAGTGGGCCTGACCGACTCTCTGTTTGGTCCTAGATCAATGGCATCGCACTGGACAACAAGTCCCTGAATGAATGTGAATCTTTGCTGCGCAGCTGCCAGGACTCCTTGACCCTCTCCCTCCTGAAAGTAAGGGCCCTACAGCCAGCTCCGCTCTCACCACGGGGATGGTGGGCAAAGCCTCAGCTCCACTTTCCCAGCATACTGCTCAGCATCATGGGGATCCTTGAACAAAAGGCACCAATGTACAAAATGCAGGGTGTGCACGAAGCCTAGTTGGATCCTGATTGAAAAATAAAAAATTTTAAAAAAGCTTCAAAGACCATTTTGGGGACAGTGGGTACATTTAAATCTGGACTGGATAGTTAGATGACCTTAGAGAATTATTACTTAGATCTAATGACAGCATTGGAGTTATACAGGGAAGTGACTTTATTTGAGGAGGTATAAGCTGAAGTTGTTAGGAGTGAAATGTCAGGATATTTGTAGCTTAATTTTTCCAGTATCCTGAAACATCACTGTAGATATAGACATTAAAGACAACTTGGTAAAATACTGTTGAATCTAGTTGGTGAGTTTGTGGGTATTTGTTATACTTCCCTGTCAATTTTTCTACTTAGTCTACTTAGTTGAAAAGATTAATTATAGAAAGTTAGGAAAAAATAAGTTCATTCATTTCATTAAGAGAAGTTTTCTAAATTACTCAATTATTTTTAACAGACTGCTTGGAGAGCTGTTTTAGGCTGGTGTAGTCTCATGTACTCCCTCAGCCAAGCCCCACCACCACCTAACCCTCCACCCCAGGCTTCCCATTATTGGCATCTTGCATTAGTGCGGTATGCTTGTTCCCACTGAGGGGCCAATGTTGATACATTAGTGGAAACTTAAGCGCATAGTTTACGTGAGGATTCACTTTTTTCCCACCTTGGTGTGGTACAGTGGATTGATCCCTGGTAATCACACATGCTAGGCAGACGCTCTGCCACGGAGCTCCCTTCCCAGCCTGAGGGTTCACTTTTGATGCTGTATGTCCTGTGGCTTTTGACAATGTATCCTAATGTGTATCCACCATGAGCGTGTCATGCAGGGTGGTTTCGTTGCCCTGTACATCTCTGTGCTCCGCCTGTTCACCTCTTCTTCTCAGGCCTCTGACAACCACTGATCCTTGTGCTGTCTCCAGACTCTCGCCCTTCCCAGAAGGTCGTGTGATTGGGGTCATGCACAGACAGCCTTTCCCCGTGGCCTTCTCCGCTTAGTAATATGTGTTTAGGTTCCTTCATGTCTTTTCATGGCTTGACAAGTCATGTCCTTTGAGGGCTGATCAATATATCATCACCTGTGTTTTCCATGAGACATTTTTAGTTTTTAGACAGTGTATAGAACATTGTGCAGCTGATTGAAGAAAGTGCTGAAAGTTGAGAGAACTTTATAGTTCTCCTGTGCATTTGAAGTGGCAGGGGCTATAAGAAAACTTCACGGTTAGGGGCAGCATGCATGCATGTGTGTATGCCTGTCTCTCTTGGGTGGGGGTGGCCCATCCCTCTCTGCTGTGGGGACGATTGTCAGTGGCAGCTCCAGGCCCTGCTGCCTCTTCTTTATCTCACCCCCTCTGCAACCCTGCTTAGGTATTCCCTCAGAGCTCCTCGTGGAGTGGCCAGAACATCTTTGAAAACATCAAGGACTCTGATAAGATGCTGAGTCTTCGAACCCATGGCCTGGAGGCCCAGGCTCATCACAAGCGGAACCTGATGCAGCACCACAGCTCTACGCAGACGGAGCTCTTCTGTGCTGGGCTGGAAGACAGGAAGGAGCCGGGGCCCCCCGGAGGCAGCACCTCCTTTCTGCACAAACCGTTCCCTGGGGGGTCCTTTCCAGTCTCCCCGCCGACCTGTCCCAGCGCCTCTGAGCGCAGCCTGAGCTCCTTCCACTCCGATGCCTCTGGGGAGCGTGGCTATGGGCTGGTGGACATACGGAGTAGGCGGCCACTGCTGCCCTTTGAGACTGAGGTGGGACCCTGTGGGGTGGTGGAGGCCCCTCTGGACAAGGTGGATGCTGAGGGCTCCAACAGCGGTGGGACCTGGCCCAAGGCCGTGCTCGGCTCCACCGCAGGGCCAGAGAAACTCTCCGTTTACAAGAAGCCAAAGCAAAGAAAGTCTATCTTTGACCCGAACACTTTCAAACGTCCCCAGACACCCCCCAAAATAGACTATTTACTCCCAGGCCCTGGGCCTGTTCACTCCCCCCAGCCCTCTAAGAGGATGGGGCCTCTGACACCCCCAAAGCCCCCCAGGAGAAGTGACTCTATCAAATTCCAGCATAGACTGGAAACCAGTTCTGAGTCAGAGGCCACACTGGTGGGCAGCTCCCCATCTACCAGCCCACCAAGTGCTCCACCCCCAGACGCCGACCTTGGAGAACCCATGCATGCCTCACCCCCCCGCAAGGCCAGGGTCCGCATCGCCTCCAGCTACTACCCTGAAGGGGATGGGGATTCCTCCTACCTGCCAGCCAAGAAGTCCTGTGATGAGGACCTCACTTCCCAGAAGGTGGACGAGCTGGGGCAGAAGCGCCGCCGGCCAAAGTCAGCACCTAGTTTTCGGCCCAAGCTTGCACCGGTAGTGATTCCTGCTCAGTTCCTGGAGGTAGAGCTCAGCCCTGGGTTGGGGGAGTTGGCCATGGGAAGCCTGCAGAATGGCCCTGCACTGGCGTCCCCACTTGTGCTTGACTAAGGGTTCTAACAGCGGAACCTGTTGGGACCTGCCTCAAGACTGGCTCTTTCACTGTTAACTCTGTGTGCACCCAGGGGAGTGGGCTAGGGTGGAGGGAAGCAGGCCCCACTGGGAGGGGAACATGGGGAGTGCATGTTAATGGGACCGTGAGACCACAGGGAACACTTGCTTAGACGTAGCAAGTGTTATTGGTATGTTTTTGCAAAAAGGCGGCTTTGAATTTGTACCACAAAGTCAAGTGACAGACTTGTACTTGAAGGGTTTGAAGAAATGAGCGGCGTGTGTGAGACTATTAGCAGGCAGCAGGGTGGTTTGATTGTGCTGTAGTTGTTTCTAGAAGGGAGAGATTGCGGGGAACCAAGACCCTCTGAGGCACCAGTGCATGCTGAAGTGTGCAGTCATGTAAGCTGGGTGCATGCCCAGCTTCCACTCCCAGATTCTGTTTATTGGAAAGGACAGAGATTCTTCCTTTGCACTTGTCTTCAGAAGAGTTTATGGAGGAAGCCCTTCCTTTTTGGATGTGTGAGACAGTGTGAATGGGCGGTGACTTCTGTCCTGCTCCCCTCCTGTGCCGGAGTGGAAGGAGCTTGTACATGGGGAACAGAAGTTGGCTTGCAAACATACGCACCATCTTCAGGAAATACTCCTTGTTGTTGGTTCTACAGGAGCAGAAGTGCATCCCAGCTAGTGGAGAGCTTTCCCCGGAGGTACAGGAGTGGTCCCCTTACTCACCAGGGCATTCCAGCCGGCATGGGAACCCCCCACTCTACCCCAACAGGCCGTCTGTGGGTAAGTGGGCTGGCAGGGCCTGGGAGGAGGGTCAGATGCACATTCTCCAGGGGACGGGGAAGCAGATGTTTTCACGGCTGTCTTCAACCCTGAGGCCCAGGGAATCAGGAATTGCTGCCCTGTCTAGACTGGTTGGTCGAACACTTCTCCCCATGGCAGCCTGGGAAATGGTGCAAGAAGTTTCTCCCTTTTTACAGGTGGGGAAAGTCCAGTAGCCAAAGCCACTTAGCAAATTGGTGGTTAAAACTCTTATTTCCGTATAATACAGTCCTTTTCCCAAAAGACTGTGGCCACCACCTTGGTGGTCCAGGGCTGTCTGGGCAAGTGCTTTGGGGACCATTGTTCTCACCCAGCCCATTTCTAGGCACTGTTCCCCGGAGCATGACCCCCAGCACTGCTGTGAGCTCCATCCTGCGGAACCCCATCTACACTGTGCGTAGCCACAGGGTTGGCCCCTGCAGCTCTCCACCTGTGCCTCGAGATGCCGGCTCCCAGGGCTTGCCTCCCAGGTATGCAAAGGCACCCTACCCTTGCGCTAGCTGTCTAGTGCAGAGAGGCCATGGACAGAGAAACTTCCTTGGCTAGCTGGGAAGAGATTGGGTGGAGCAGTGCTGGAACTAAGGGACCTGGAACCTGGAGCTCCTCTGTGAGTTCACTAGCGTGGATCCTCAAAGGGTGATAGTGACAGCAGCTCATGTCTCAGTTGCTGTGCTCAGAACATCAGCCACACTCTTATCCCTCATGGCACGGCAGCCTTCTGAGCTAAATACTGTTGTATTGCCTCTGCTGTAGAGATGAGAGCTTTCAAAAGTGAATGGGGCAAAGACCACCTTCAGGGATCATTTCTGTATTTCATCATTAGAGAACTTTCTTGGATTGTGTAGAGCACTGATGAATTTGTTTTATTAAACAGGAAACATAACGTCTTAAAAGTTAAGTGGGCTGAGTCAAGATTACTTCTACTCATTTGACAATTTTTTTTGTTTTTTTAGTTAGATGGACACAATATTTTTATTTATTTTGTGATGCTGAGGATCAAACCTAGTGCCTCTCACATTGCCAGGCAGGTGCTCTTCCACTGAGCCACAACCCTAGCTCTCATTTGACAAATTTTTATGGAGCACCTTTTACATTCCAAGAACTGGACTAGTTCTGAGCCAGCTACTGTGATCAGAAGGATAAAAAAGACCAAAAACGGGTGGGGCATCCAGGCAGAAGATGCTGAGGTCTAAACTGGGAATAGTAGGGCGGGAGCTTGGCAGGTGGGTGGTGAGTCAGGAGGAGACCCCAGGTTAGCCAGCACAAACCCTACAGGATCTATAGCTATAAAAGAGTTGGATTTTCTTTTTCCTCTTTTTCCCCTTCTTCCCTTCAGTATCGGGGGACTGAACCCAGGGCCTTGCTCATGCTAGAAGTGCTCTGCCACGGAGCTACCCACCATAGCATAGACCTTTTTTGTTTTTATTTTAAGAAATGGTCTCACTAAACTGTCTAGGCTGCCCTCAAACTTGTTATCCTCCCATCTCAGCCTCCCAAGTAACTGGCGTCACAGACAGTTGTCACAGCCTGGCTAAGAGTTGGGGTTTCATTCTGAGTACGGTGGAGACCACAGGAGGGTTTTAAGCAGGAAGGTGGCATCTCTGTACATAGGAGAGACACTGGGGGGGCCTGACCTTAGGGAGCCTGATGTGAGTGAGCCTGGGCTCTCTGCCACCAGTCCTCCAGTTTCCTACCTACACTGTTCTGAGCGAGGTGGACAGTACCCTCTCCAAGGTCCTTGGTGCCCGTGCAGCCTCTCCCTGTCCTCTCTCTGGGCCCACCTGGGTTGCAGAGCCTGTTTTCCTTGTTGTAGTCCCTTCCTTCCAGTGAGCCAAACCTATCCCCGCTGTTGACCTGGATGTGACTCTGGCTTGCCCTGTTTGTGGCCTTTTCTCCTACTTGAAGGCCCTCTTAGATGCGACCTCTGAGAAGTGGTGGGGGCAGTCTGCTGCCCTGGGCCTGCCCGGTGAGGGAGGACTAGGCTGTCACTGTTTATCTCACAAACCCTCCTCTCTGGTTCTCTCCCAGTGTCCAGCACCAGGGCCGCCTGAGCCTGGACCTCAGCCACAGGGCCAGCAGTGACTACGCTGAGATGAGAGCCTCCCACGGGTCTAACTCACTGCCCTCCAGCGCCCGCCTCGGTAACTGCTGTTTGGACCCTCGGCTGCAGCGGGCACCTGCATCCTAATGCCCGGATCTCCGGGTGGGCTGCCCGCAGGAGCTCCTCTCTCTCTCCTGGAGCTGAGCTCAGCTCCTTCCTTGAAGGGCTGATGCCCCTCACACCCATGCTGCACCCAGAACTTTGCCCTTTGCCCACGGTCGGCCTCAGTGGCCCTTGGATCCTTGCTTCCTCTTCCTGGGCTTGTCGGCCATCCTGGGGTGTTTGTATGGCTGCTCACACAGAGGAGAAGCTCACATGGCCTTATAAGGAGACCCTGGGGGGAATCTTGAATCTTGACTCTTAGGGAAAGGAGACCAAACAGCTGTCTATGTCTCATGGGTCGCTGTTGAGGTTGGGGTGCTCCTGTTCTGGAGACTCCAGGCCTGCACAGTCCTGCCAATACTAGAGGCCAATTGTCTGTTTCTTGCGACTGCTCCACATGCAGGCTCCTTCAGGCCCAACTTTGCATGCTACCATCCTGACTGCCAAGCCATGTGAGGGAGTTGGGGGCAGTGTTACATCATGAGGCCTGACATCCCATCTTCTTTTTGAATAGGGTCTTCGAGTAACCTGCAGTTCAAGGCAGAACGCATTAAGATCCCGTTAACGCCGAGGTACCCTCGTTCTGTCATGGGCTCTGACAGAGGTAAGCGCTGGTGGGCATGCCCCTCCCCCTGCTCATCCCGCTGCCTCGTGTTGTCCTCCTCTGGGTTCCCTGGGTACAGCTTGTAGTTTGCTAGTACTTTCAGTCAGTGGGTGAAGGTGTCCTAAGCCCAGGCCAGGCCTGGTGTTGTGGGGTGGCAGGCAGCTGCAGCCCAGCGTCCAGACCAGGGATGTGCCCTATGGTTGACGTGGGACCACGTGTCCTTGCACCTCTCCTCTCTCGGCAGGTTCACTGTCACATTCCGAATGCAGCACTCCTCCTCAGTCACCCCTCAACGTTGACACCCTGTCCACTTGTAGTCAGTCCCAGACCTCAGCCTCCACGTTGCCCAGAATCGCCGTCAACCCTGCGTCACTTGGGGAGCGGAGAAAGGACAGGTGAGCGTGCGAGGGCATCCATGGCCTGGGTGAACCAGTGGATGGCGCATCTGGACGACGAGCCAGGGCTTGGATGCCGGGCAGGGCTTGCTTGCAGAAGCAGTAGGGGTTGGAGAATTCTGCTTTGATTTGATCCAGGACTCAGCCAGCTTAGTTTAGGTCACCTAGCACCAGTGTGCCTTGGTCTATCTAGTTGGTGTTTTCTGTGGGGTACTCATGTAGGAACTGTCACCCAGCCTGGCCTTAGCCGAGAGGGGGTGCAGGTGTCACATGCAACCAAGATTTCCCTCAGCACCCTCCTGTGCTCAGGAGCCAGGGACTGCTCCAGGAGAGGGAAAAGTATGCAAGTTCCTACCCTCCGGTGCTTCATGTAATTAAATATGAGATTAAACACATGTCCTGGGCTGAGCAAAAGCTTACTAAGTAAACATCATCCCTTTTTCCTGATTCTGAAGTTCTCTGTCACAGACTCATTATAGAAACTTGGGAGTTAGGTAGAAAAGTAGAAAGAAGAAAAAAGTTACATGTAGTCTCTCCAACCAGAAATTCACTGTTATACACACACACACACACATTTTTAATGCATGTTTTATTATTTGTCATTTTACATACATAATCATATCCTCTCTAATTATTATTATTTTCTCTTTTTTGGTGGTATCAGGGATTGAACCCAGGGCCTTGCTTGCTCATGCTAGGCAAGTACTCTACCACTAAGCTATATCCCCAGCCCTGACATTATATTTTAAGTGATTTTAGGGTATTATAAGTATAATTTATTAACTTATTTTACAAAGCAGCATTATTCCAAGAAAACTTTCATGCATAGAGTATAAAATTTAAATTATTCAGAAGATAAGAAATAAAGATCTCCTCGGGGGCTGGAATTGTGGCGCAGTGCTTGCCTGGCACACGTGAGGCACTGGGTTCAATCCTCAGCACCACATAAAATAAAGATATTCTGTCCACCTACAACTAAAAAAATAAAATAAAATAAAATAAAAAATAAAAAAAAGATCTCCTCAGATCACCACACTCACCCCTTGGCAAGGCCCTCCACAGAAATCTGTGCAAGTGCAGACATAAACGTGTGTGGGCCGCTCCATGTAGCATTGTCCCATGTGCCTGTCCCACAGTATGTCCTGATTCTTTGGGTGTCACTCCAACCTGATTTGGAGGATCATCTGTAGTGGCTTTTATATGACCCTCGTGAGCCAGTTACCTGCTCCTTTATGGAGATACATGTTTTGTGTAGAGGAGGAGCAGAGGACAGGACAGTTGCAGTGGGGAACCAGCAGCCTCAGACAGAAGCCAGCCCTGCGGCCCCTGTGGGCTGGGGCAGGAGGGCAGCCTCAGCCCACTCCAGTCCCTGCCCCTCTGTGAGGCACCTGCCGGCTAAGAGTTCTTGCAGCTCTTAACTGGTAGTACATGTTGCGTGGCACGGGTGACTGGTGCAGGCTGGGTCAGGTTGTCTGAGTTGGAGGGTCAAGGGAAGAATTAAAAGCGGGTGAGTTTGGAAGGTGGGGGTGAGCAAAGAATTGTAAGCGTTTTAATTTCTGCTATTCTAAGAGGGCCAGGCCCTGAGTAGTGGGATCCAAGCTGAGGCCTGCTGAGCTTGTGGGCTGCCATGCCTCTGTGGCAGGGGTGGTGGTTCAAGTGCCCCTCTCCCTACTCATCCCTTACCACACAGATCTGTCCACGAGCTCTAGAGGGGATCCGAGGGTGGGCGTCAGACCATCCTTCTCTTGGTTTTTGGTCTCACTTTCTTTTTTGTGCCCCAGAGGAAGAAAGCCCAGGACTGGGGAAGCTTGGGCCACGGAGGTCCGGGGGAGCTTTGTGTTGCTCGCTGTCTTTTTGTTCTGTCGTCATAGGCGTCTGGGTTGTCTTCCTTCTCTGAGTGTCCCTTCTCTCCTTTCCAACCTTGGTGCCATCCAGATGTCTCTTCCGCCACAGATCTCTTCTGAGGCTGCCTGTGGCTGTCAGGCCCAGGTCCTCCTCGCTGAGGAGTCTGAGGTTGGCTCGACACACAGCTCCCCGGAGCCCCTGTCTCCTGGTGCCCTTGGGCAGCAGGTGCATGGTCACAGCCTTGCTCTCTGCCTCCGTCTCCCTCCCTCTCCATGGCTTGGGTTCGGAGTAGCTTAATTTCCATGATCAGTTTGCGTCACCCTGTGTAGCCAGTACATATGAAAACTGATATTTTATATCATCTCTTCCTGGAGTGAACGTCATCCCAGGACCCATCTCTTTTCCTGGGGTGTGAGGGATCATGAAAATCTCTCTCTCAAGGGTTGGAAATTGCATGCTGTGAGGCAGCTTTTCTCATACAATGAAGATATGTGTGTTTTCTCCCATGTGCATTTTGGTGTTCATAGTTCCCATGGACCATTCTCTGTGTCTTTGGGGCTGGGTGTTTCCTTGTCCATTTGGGTGTGTTGTGTTTCTGTTGCATGAAGTTTTGGGAATGTGTATCCTTTGTCATACTGAAGCTGGTTCATCGTGTCCCTGTCCAGCTGTGTTATCACAGCAGCACCCGGCTCCAGGGCCCTCTCTGTACATCTGAGTGCATGCCTGATCCACCTTTCCCCACCTGTCCTTTGTGTCTGAGTCCTCAACACCTTTGGCTTTTTTCCAAGGCCTTACGTGGAGGAACCACGCCATGTGAAGGTGCAGAAGGGCTCGGAGCCATTGGGCATCTCCATTGTGAGTGGAGAGAAGGGAGGTATCTATGTCTCCAAGGTGACCACTGGAAGCATTGCCCACCAAGCTGGCCTTGAGTATGGGGACCAGTTACTTGAGGTAAGAGGGAGTGGCCCTTCTCTTCTCCTCCTCCCTTGAAAAAGCAGTGCTTGAAGTCTGTGTCCACAGCTCCTGCCCCATTCCTGAGCCCACCCTGGGTGTCTCTCCAGTTCAATGGCATAAACCTGCGGAGTGCCACAGAGCAGCAGGCCCGGCTCATCATAGGGCAGCAGTGTGACAC
Organism: Geosciurus inauris; assembly: GCA_004024805.1. Taxonomy (NCBI): domain Eukaryota; kingdom Metazoa; phylum Chordata; class Mammalia; order Rodentia; family Sciuridae; genus Geosciurus; species Geosciurus inauris. The sequence continues at coordinate 260,713 of PVHX01000637.1, forward strand.
TATCACCATCCTGGCCCAGTACAACCCACACATGCACCAGCTTGGCAGCCACTCCCGCTCCAGGTGAGTGCTGGGGGCTAAGACATGGTTGCAATGGTATGCTGCTCACCAAGGGGAGACCTAGGATGTCCACTGCAAATTCTAGGGGTTCTGTTGCTGGTAAGGGAAGTTGACTAGCCTTGGGCTTTGGGAAAAAGGCACATATCCTTCTGAAATGGGGTGTTGTGTGGGAATAGGTGGTGAGGTGCCCACTGCCCAGTAAGGGCCCGTGGTAACCAGGAGCTGAGGCTCTGGGGCAGGATTTACACACAGTGCTCGACTCTGTCCATGACCAGATGTCAGATACCTGCCTCTATGTGCCGCTGTGCTGTGGGTCATAGGGTAGAAGATAGGAGGGGCAATGGGCCCTGCAGGGTCCTACTGCATGGCTCAGAGACAGGATGCAGCAGTTAGGAAAAGAGTCAGTGAGTGATCTCATGTGTCCCCTAGGCTGGGTGCCTTTAGAGGATTCCTGAGTTGAAGATGGGCAGTCCTCTCGGGCAGACGACACAGTCCAAGCTCCTGATGTATCTGCCCTTCCAGGGCTCAGAGCTGTGTGACCTGTTCCCTATTTGCAGTGCAAACCTAGTCATCCCTGGAGAGGGCGTGGCCTGGGTGGCGCGCACTGCGTGTTGTGTGCTGCTTCTTACTCCTCTTGTCTTCCCTCCCTAGCTCCCACCTGGACCCTGCCGGTGTCCACTCTACTCTCCAGGGCAGTGGTAGCACCACCCCAGAACATCCCTCTGTCATTGATCCGCTCATGGAGCAGGACGAGGGCCCTGGCACACCCCCAGCCAAGCACAGCACCCCCTGCTCCAGGTCAGCACATGCATGCTGTGGGCTTGTCATCTGTCCACCTAGCCCAAGTGGGACGGAACACGTCCCTTAGGGGTGTGGGCGCCAGGCAACTGGTCTCACAGTGTGCTGCTGACCACATACCCAGGTGTCCAGGGTGTAGGGTGGGAGACACTTTCTTCCTCCTTTCCCTCCCTCTTTCTCTTGTTTTCTCACCGACTCATTTGTTGCCCTCCTTCTCTCTTCCTTTTCTCATTCACGTTTTTTTTTTGGTACCAGGAATTGAACTCAGGGGCACTCGACCACTGAGCCACATCCTCACCCCTATTTTGTATTTTATTTAGAGACAGGGTCTCACTGAGTTGCTTAGTGCCTTGCTTTTGCTGAGGCTGGCTTTGAACTCGTGATCCTCCTGCCTCAGCCTCCCAAGCCACTGGGATTACAGGTGTGCACCACCACACCCGGCTTCACTCTTTTCTTTTTTTTAAATTCCTTCCTTCCTTCCCTCCTTCCTTCCACTGAGGATTGAATCTAGTGTCTCACACATGCTGGGCAAACACTCTGCCACTGAGCTTCAACCCCAGCCCATCTCACTCTTTTTCTGATTCTTTCTCTAGACACAATTCCATAGTCATTACCCAGACAGGCCGTAAGTTTCTGGCCATGATCAGTAGCATTGTTCCCAAGGAGGTGACAGGCCAGGGCCCAGATATATACAGCCAGTTGCAGTGCTATGAGGAGCATAGCCAGCTGCTGTGGGGACACACACCAGCCATGTAGAAAGGAGAAGTGACAGGTTCAGATGTTCAGGTTGAGCAGGAGTAGGGAGCAGCATCAGAAGGAGGCAGGGGCTCTCATGAGAGCTGCATACCCTCAGCCTGGTATGGGCCTGGAGGAGCCTGGAGAGGGCCACCCAGTCCAGGTGCAGTACAGTCACTCAGCCCTGCAGGGGCTGCTTTTCCAGCAAAGCCTTGGCATCACACAGAATGAGGCCAGTTCCGTATTCTTCACTAGGTCCCGTTGGAGCTCACCTGCAGCAAAATTTTAATCATAGGCTGGTTTCCCTCCTGAGATTCCCTCCATCAGTCCCCACCACTGTTCCTGCTCCCTCCACTCAGTTTCTCTGCTAGCCTATTTCCAGCTGCCTTCACTGGTGCTAAGTTCTCCTTGACAAGGTCCCTTCACCGGTTGGTGCAGGTCCTGGTCTGCAGAAGCTGCTTTGGAGACATTGCTAATTGAGCCGCTGTGCTGTGGTCAGTGAGACCCATGTTACCTTTCTTTAGGCAGGACTGAGGAAGGTGAGCACAGTGCAGGTGGGGACGCCTCCCAAGGCATGAAAGTGATTGCTGGATCTGGAGGCAGGGGCCTTGGCTTCACCTCTGTCCCCAGCTGGCTTTGTGACCTGAGCCATGCGTTCGCCCCCACTGCCCCTCAGCCTCCTGTGCAGGAGAACCAGAGCCTGCAGCAAGACTACCACTTGGCAACCCAAGTTCTAATACCTGTGAAGCAAGCAGATACAGCCAGGGCACTAGCCACTTACTTCCACGTCCTCCTCCCACCTTGTGCATGATTGAGAAACTTCCTTTTCCTTCCCAAAAGGATCATGGGAGATGCCAACAATACGACCCTGGAACCACGCATTGTCTTCATCAAGAAGTCTCAGCTGGACCTTGGTGTGCATTTGTGTGGTGGGAACTTGCATGGGGTGTTTGTGGCCGAAGTGGAAGATGACAGTCCTGCTAGGGGTCCTGATGGCCTGGTGCCAGGGGACCTGATCCTTGAGGTGAGTACTTGTGCGTGTGTGTGTGTGTGTTGCTGGTGATCGAACCCAGGGCCTTGTGCATGCGAGGCAAGCACTCTACCAACTGAGCTATATCCCCAGCTCCAAGATGAGTACTCTTGAGTGGGCTAGGCCACTGTCCCTGTGGTTGGGCTGGTACCGTCTCAGGTGGTACAGAGGACAGAGGAGCATGCCTCTCACCTGGTTACCCGGTAGGACTGATGACTCATCTTTGTAAACCCGCAACGCTGCTGCACCCCTCTGGGATGTCACTGGGCAGCAAGGCATGTGACCAAGAGAAGGTGAGGGCTCGGCCCTGGCTCTGGCCTTGGGCACTGAAAAGAGATGCTCCTCTTGCCAGCAGCAGGTCTCTGAGCTGGGGGAGGCAGCTGTCTCTCCTCAGTGAAGCTCCTGTCTCCCTGGGTAGATGGCTCACAGATGTTAAAGGTAGTTTCATAAGCAAAAGTCAGGGCCATACTGTGAAAAGCCTTACTTGAGGGTTTTTCCTGGGAGTTGTAGAAGGCAGAGCAAATCCTCTGTGGGGGAACAGGAAGTGTTTACAGATCTCAGGCTCTGGGAAGACCACAAGGACGTGGCCCTCCCTGCACAGGGGAGGTGGGCAAAGTCTCAGATCAGAGGTTGAATCTCCACCTTGGTGGGTGCCAGAGCTACCTACTGGCCACTACCCTTCTGACACCAGCTTCTCTTTCCCTGGACAGTATGGCAACCTGGATGTGCGCAATAGGACAGTGGAGGAGGTCTACGTGGAGATGCTGAAGCCCAAAGACAGTGTCCGCCTGAAGGTGCAGTACCGCCCTGAGGAGTTTACCAGGATCAAGGGCCTGCCTGGCGACAGCTTCTACATCAGGTACCAAGTAGCTGCGGATTCAGGCCCAGCGCTGGGGCTCTCAGTGGAGGCTGCTCCTGGTAAATGCTTGCCTCTCTGCTCTGTACCCGACAGTGGGGCTGTGATTGGCACTACTTGTGCCCAAGGTAGGATACTTTTGAGTTAGAAAAATGCTTGAGCTCCCTCCTTAGGGTTAAGGACCTGGGGAATTTTGAGGCTACAGAGCCCCATTTTCCTTTGATCTCCCCTTGACTGAGATCTGGAGAGCCCTCTGCAGTGTGTGTGGGCTTCAGGTGTCTATGGTGACCTTAAACCATGTGGAACATGGCACATGGGGATGGTATTGAGCATTTTCTGGGAAGGGTCAGAGCTTTCTTTGCATTTCCTGAGCTCTGACACCACAAGAAGGACGAGAATGCTGATGAGTTCCACTTCCCATCCTGAGGGCAGGAGACGGCATGTTTCCATCTAGGAAGTTTGCAGTCTGTAAGAAGCAAGGGCCATGACTCTTGGGAGGGAGGCAAATGGAAAGGCCCATTGAAAGGGGAAGATACAGCCTCTTCCTTGGCTCAAAGTTCCTCAGTGTCAGGGAGGATAGCCAGGATGTCCTGCCTGGAAGCCACCCCAGAAAGGGATTCTGCTCCTGACAGTCCAGAGCAAAGCAGAGCAATGGCCTTTGGAGTCTGGCAGCCAAGGTGTACAGTGCACCCCTGTCCACTGGCCACGTTCTGATGGAGTTCCCTCCGTCCCTTGATCCAGGGCCCTGTATGACCGGCTGGCAGAGGTGGAGCACGAGCTGAGCTTTAGGAAAGATGATATCCTCTACGTGGACGACACCTTGCCTCAGGGCACATTTGGGTCCTGGATGGCATGGCAACTGGACGAGAGCGCCCAGAAGATCCAACGTGGGCAGATTCCCAGCAAATACGTGTGAGTCTCTCTACCTGGGTGTGGCCACAGGGTCTGACAACCTCAGAGCCGTCCTATAGGGCGAGGCCAGGCTCGGGCTGCTGGATGACTGATTCCGTTGCTCTTGTCAGTTTCTGGGCTATCCCTGTCACCAACGTCTTGTATCCAGAAAGCTGCCGGTAGCATAAGTCAGGGCACACAAGCACAGTGGCTGGTCAGGAGGCATCACTTTTTTTTCCAAGCAGATTTATGGAGCTATAATTCATATACCATACAACTCCTCACATGCACAATTCAGTGGTCTTCAGTATGTTCACAGATATTCACAGTTAATTTCAGTATTTTCATCATCTCAGAAAGAAACTCCATACCCATTCGCCTTACCTATGTTTTGTTTCCTGTTGCTATAAATGCCTGAGGCTGGGTAATTTACAAAGAAGAAAGGTTTATCTAGCTTTCAGTTCTGGAAGCTAGAAGTGTAAGATTAGAGTGCCCCATCTGTTCGGCCTCTGGAGAGTGTCCCCCAGGCTGTATCACAGTGTGGTAGGGAAACACAGGGACTAGCCTTATGTACATGGAAAGGTCACATGGCAAGATCCTCCTGCCCCAGCCTCCTCAGTCTTTGGGTTACAGGAGTACGGAAGAAGGGGGCTCAGGGGCCAGGCTTGGCCTTTTGATAATAGCCCATTCTTGCAGGAACTAACTGTGGTCCCGTGAAAACTACATTAATCCCTCCTGAGGGTAGAGCCCCAAGTGATGTAACCACCTTCCACTCAACCCTACCCCTTTGTTTGGAAGTGGGGGTTAGTACTAGGGATCGAACCCAAGGGTGCTCTACAACTGAGCTGTACCCTCAGCCTCTTTTACTTTTTTTAATCTTTTTTTTTTTTTTTCCTGGCATAGATACATTTTTATTGCCCCCCCCCCCCGCATCTTTTTGTTGGTGCATTATAGTTGCACATAGGGATGGGATTTATTGTTACATATTCATACATGCACAGAATGTAACAATATAATTTGGCGAGTATCACTCCCCTGCAATTTCCCCTCCCTCCCTGTCTTCCACCCTTCCTCTCTTTCCTCTGCTGACCTCCATTTGATTTCTATGAGATCTGCCCTCGCTTTTCTTTTCCTCTCTAGCTTCCCCATATGAAAGAAAACATGACTCTTGACCCATGTTTGACTTATTTCACTTAACATAATGGTCTCCAGTTCCATCCATTTTAGTGAACATAACGTAATTTTATTTGTTTTTTATGGTTGAATAAAACTCTGTTGTGTGCATGTACATTTTCTTTGTCCATTCATTCATCTGTTGGTAGACACCTAGCCCAGCCCATTTATTGTTGTGAAAGGGTCTTGCTAAGTTACTGAGTCTGACTGACCTTGAACTTGGGATCCTCCTGCCCCAGCCTCCCCAGTCTTTGGGTTACAGGGGTATGCAACCATGCCCCCATCTCTTAAAGGTTCCTCCATCTCCATATGGCCATACCGGGGAGATAGACCTTTGGGGCTGTGCTGTTCAAACCATAGCACACCCCATCCCTTTGTCTTCCACTGTTCCTCCAGCCCTCAGCCCTAAGCAGCCACTAATTGACATTTGGACTCTTTTTTTTTTTTTTTGGTACTGGAGATTGAACTCAGGAGTACTCGACCACTGAGCCACATCCCCAGCCCTATTTTGTGTTTTTTTTTTTAAATATAGAGACAGGGTCTCACTGAGTTGCTTAGCACCTTGCTGTTGCTGAGGCTGGCTTTGAACTCGCGATTCTCCTGTCTCAGCCTCCCTAAGTGCTGGGATTACAGGCTTGTGCCACCGCGCCCGGCTGACATTTGGACTCTTGTAGTTTCCCTGCTGTGGACTTGGAGGGACTGGGATCACACAGAGTGTGGCCTTTTGTGTCTGGCTTTCACTCTGCACCATGCAGCCTGTGGCCCTGCATCTGTCAGTTCTCGGGCAGGAAGTGTAACTTATAAGGGCTCCTGGTAGAAGCCTGCCCCAGCTGCTCCTTCTGACACCAAGATGAACTCATCCTAGTGGCAGTCCCTCTGCTCTGAGAGCTGGCTCTGGCACCACTGTGGTACCCAAGGTGCCTGGCAGTGTGGGGAGGCCTGACTTCCCTCACTGGGAGGTGGGCCAGGGTCTGTCCCCATGGTCCTCCCCAGCATTGCCACTTCTTGTGACTGCAGGATGGACCAAGAATTCTCCAGGAGGCTAAGCGTGTCCGAGGTCAAAGATGACAGTAATGCTGCGAAGACGCTGTCAGCGGCCGCACGCCGATCTTTCTTCCGAAGGAAGCATAAGCACAAACGCAGCGGGTCCAAAGATGGGAAAGACCTCCTCGCCTTGGACACCTTTTCCAATGACTCCATCCCTCTCTTTGAAGGCAAGTCACCTAGTGCAGTTTGCTGAAGCTTCACAACTGGGACTTTAGACACAATAGAGGTCTCCTTGGCTTTTGTGCACAAGCCTCGAGGTAGGCACCTATGTAGATAGGTTGGTGCTGCTGTCTTCAGAATCTTCCAGCCATAAGGCATGGCTTCCATCCCCATGGTCTCATGGCTACCGTGTGTCATTGGAACTCCAGCCATCACATCTGTACTTCAGGTGGGAAGGGGCAAAGCAAGTGTGTCTCTTTAAGCAGTGTGTCTGGAAACCTTACCTACCTACTTTTACTTACATCCCCTTGGCCATTCACACCTTAAGAGAGGCCTAAAGTCATGTTTTAGCAGGGAGCTCTGCCACTGTGGGCAACACAGGTTCCGGTAGCAAGGAAGAAAAGAGGGACAGGTAGTGGGTAGGCAAAAAGCTGTCTCTGCTGAATGCATCACTTCTCGTTTGTGCTTGGTCGTGACCAAGGGCTACAGTGTCTGCAGATCTTTGGCCTTTCTGGCCCTGCTCCTGTATTCATCAGTGATTCTTACAAGATCCTCCTGAGGCAGGGTGCTGGGCCAGGGCTGGAGATGAGGATCAGGGAATGTCAGACACCCCTGGCATGTGGGTCTGGTGGAAGGGACGTATTTGTCCTGTGAAGCAGGGGGCCCTTGTGACTCCCGGGAGCATGTCCGCTGTCCAGAGTGTGTGCCCTCCCAGGAAGGCACAGTGCAGGGCACTGAGCAACAGAAGGCAGGACTATTGCCTTCCCTCTCCATCCTAGCCTTCCCTTCTTCCTTTTTTTTTTTAAAAATTAGGTCCTCAGGTCGAGTGTGTTGAGTGGCCACTGTCAGACCACAGCCTCTGGGCCAGATCTGGTTTTTGTACAGCCAAGCATGAGGCTTTACATTTTTAGAAATAGTAAAACGACCCTTAGTTTTTTGGTGATAACTGGCTCAACCTTGCCTTTTCACCTTCAGAGCCTAAAATATTTGCTGTCTTGCCCTTTATGGACTTAGTCCACTGACCTGCCAGTCAGGGCCAGGACTCTCTCATTTTTCTTTTCTCTTCATTTCTTTTGTCTCTGCTCTTCTTCAGAATCCCCCTATCCTCTTCTCCCATGGACCATCTGTGGTATGTAGGCATATATATAGTGGGTGTGTTTGTATCTTTGAAAAGTACCTGTTCTCCTGTTCTTGCTTGAGTTCTTCAGGTTCGGGGCAGTGTTTATTTTGAAGTTGTCATTAGGTACATGTACCTCTTGGATTATTGCATCTTCCTGGCAGGTTGACCCTTTTATCATCATACAATGTACTTTTCAAGTATTGTTTCTTGTCCAAAAGTTCATTTTGTGTGATATTTTTATGCTAGTTTCTCTTGGTTAGTGTTCACAAAATTATTTTTTCCTTTTAAACTTTTCTGTGACTTTTTACTTACATAGTTCTTATAAGCAGCATGTGTATGTATTTGTGTGTATGTTTTTGTGTTTTAATGCACCATGGCAATCTGTCTTTTTAAAAATTTTAGCCAAGTGTGACATGTGTACCACAGAGTATACATATGTTTCCAAAAAAGGGAACAGGATGTTTTCATAATGAATGCACCTGCAATATTATTGGGTTTTATTTGTTTTGCAGTACTGGGGATGGGGTGCTCTATCACTGAGCCACTATCTCCAGCCCTTTTTGAGACAAAGTCTGGCTCAGTTGCTGAAGCTGGCCTCGAACTTGGAATCTTCCTGCCTCAGCCTCCCGAGTAGCTGGGGTTATAGTTGTGCACCACTGTGCCTAGTGCCTTTATTGTTTAATGAGGGTATTTAATCTGTGATGAAAATGTAATGTCTGGCACGTTTTACATTTCCTTGTCTTTCCCTTCCTGCTTTTTTGGGATCAATCAACTATTATTATTTTGTCCCCACCCCATCTGTTATTGTTACTTTTTAAAATTTAACTCTTTTGGGGGCTTCAGTAGCTCTCACAGCATACTTCTTTCACTTCCTGCTAACATAAGGCACGACCGACTGCTTCCCTAGTGACACTGGGCCCTCTAACTCCATTTACCACCTTCCTAGCCTTTGCATCATTACCATTTTAATTCCAAGTGTTTCACACCCAAGACAGCATTATGCATTTGTACAGCAGTCCCCCATTGAGTTGTGCGCCCCCCCCCCCCATTCCTTCCCGCAGTTCTGTGCTTGCTTCTGGTGGTTTTCTTTTTGCTGAATAATTCCCTTGAGGCTTTCTTGCAGTACAGGTGCGTTGGTGATGCGTTCTCTCCCACCATACAAGGCACCCTAAGTGGAAGATGGTTTTGTCTCAAGATGCCTATTTTACATTGTTTTCAGAAATACTCACTGGATATGGAAATTTATGATTGGTGTTTACAGTTGCCCTGTGTATCTGTGGATGGTTGGTTCTGGTCCCCTCTACAGATAAAATATTCAGAGGCTCAAGTCCTTTTATATAAAATGACACAGTATTTCCATATAGCCTGCCCACATCTTCCTGTCCACTTAAAACTGTCTCTAGTTATTTATTATAGTACCTACTACAGTGTAAATGTGATGTAAATTGCTGTTAGATTGTATTGCTTGGGGAGTAATGAAAAAAGTCTGTATGTGTTCAGCACAGATGTGGTTTTTACCCCCAGATGTTTTCAATCTGCAGTATTAATTCATAGATACAGAACCCAGGGATACAAGGACTGACTATTTTATTTAAGCACTTTAAAGACGTCTTTCACGACCTCTGACTCTCACTGTGTACTAGTTTTCCATGGCTACCATACAAATTGCCACAACTTAAAACAATACACATTTGTTCTCTCATTGATTCTGGAGACCAGAAATCCAAAATCAGCGTCCTGCACTAAAGAGGTGTTAGGAGTGCCACACCTTCTCCAAGGTTTGAGCAGAGCTTCAGTCCTTAACCTCTTCCAGCTCCTGCTGGCCGCCAGCATTTCTCTGCTTATGGCAACATCGCCACCATCTTCAAACCTCTCTGTCTTCTGTTACTTTTCCCTCCATGCACATATGTCTCCAAACTCCTTCTGCCTCTCAGGACATACATGATGGCTTTTAGGGCCCACCCTGCTGATCCAGGACAAGCCTCTCCTATTAAGAGCCTTACCTCTTGTTCTTAAAGGCAGCAGTCACACGTTCTGGGGGTTAGGAAGTGAGCCAATCCTGGGAACACTTTGGGGTTTGCCACCTGGTATTTCTGGGGAGGGTGGGCTTTCTCTTGGCTTTGTGCAGAAGGTAACACACTCCCCCAGCTGCTAGCTGTTCTAGCATCTTCAGTTTCTCAACAGTCACACCATGGTGTTGCCCATATGCAGTTTTCTTGGTGCTTTATCCTGCTCACATGGTGCTTGGTGCTTCTTAGATCTGTAGCTTGATGTTGTGGATAATTCCTGGCTATCATTTCTTTGAAATGGTTTCTGTGCTCCTCTCGCTTCTGTTGTAGTTTAGTTCTTGAACCAGCCCTGGGGATCACCCTCTGTGTTCTGCACTTTGTGCCCCTATACTTTCTGTCTCTGTTTTTCTCTCTCTGCTTCAGCCAGCCTGGATATTTTCTGCTGACCTTTTCCCTATGCATTATCCCACATTTCTGTCATATCCAGTATGTTCTTAGTTTCAGAAACTGCCTATTTAGTTCTGAAGTTTCCATTTGATTCCTTTGTAGGGGACTCTAATTCCTTGCTGAGATTTCCCTCTTATGTGCTTTCTTAAATAGAGTGTGTTTGTAGTAGCTGTCCGGTCACTGCCACATCCGATTATCCCTGAGTCTCTACTGTCTTTTGCTTGGAATCCTGGACATTGTTGACTGAAATGTCAGAACTTCTAAGAATGTCTGAGCCCCACGTGGTGTTCTGTTTTGTGGAGAGGGCTGGACCTCTTGTGCAGAGCCAGCACTGGTGGCAGCTCACCTGGTCCAGGCTGGGGCTGATATGGCCTCAGGCTGGCAGCAGCTTTTACGCGCTTTGGTTCCCCCTAGTCCTGGGAGACCCTGGGTCAGCTGAGAGCCTGAGCTGTCGCATAGGGCCCCTCCTCCTTTGGGCGCCAGCATTTTCCCTCAGTACTGTGGGAGCGCAGGGAGCGCTGCTCTGCATTTCACGGCTTTCTTAGAGCTGTTGCCTCTTGCTCCTCATAGCTTAAGATTTTGGCAGATGGGTTTTGGGGGAAACTGCTGATATCGGACTCAGTTCTGCGCCTCTTCCCATCCCTCTGGAACTGTGGCTCCTGGGTTCTGGCTGCCTGAGCTGACCTAAACTCCATTTTGGTCTCACCGGTCTTGGAGAGTTCCAAAAACTGCCTGAGTTCCCAGCCTCTTAGCAGCAGCCCTCGACCTGGGTTGGAAGCATGTTCATACGGAGGCTCTTCAAAAGGAATAGAGGTCAGCACTAACCAGCACTGGTGCGCTCTAGAAACTACCCAGGGGAGAGGAAGAATTGCAAAACATTTACAGTGTCATGTATTTTTTTTTTTTTTTGGTACTGAGGATTGAACTCAGGGGCACTCGACCACTGAGCCACATCCCCAGCCCCATTTTGTGTTTTATGTAGAGTCAGAGTCTCACTGAGTTGCTTAGCACCTCGCCATTGCTGAGGCTGGCTTTGAACTCGCAATTCTCTTGTCTCAGCCTCCCTAAGTGCTGGGATTACAGGCTTGAGCCACCGCGTCCGGCTTACAGTGTCATGTCTTTTTTGTTGAACACACACACACACACACACACACACACACACACACATTTTCTGTTTTTTTCTAAGCATGTAGCAATCCACTTACAGGAATGACACATAGAAGCGTAAACTTCAGCTTACAGTAGTGGTGGCTTCTGAGGAGGAGGCTGGGGATGGGCAACAGGAGGGTGCTGGCTTCATCTGCAAGGGTCTAATTTTTAAAAGAGGACTTGCACAGGGCTTCCAGGGTAGTGAATGTGCCCACCAAGTCCTCCCCCTGCTTTTTTTTCTTTTTTTTGGTACCAGGGATTGAACTCAGGGGCACTCGACCACTGAGCCACATCCCCAGCCCTATTTTGTGTTTTATGTAGAGACAGGGTCTCACTGAGTTGCTTAGTGCCTCACCATTGGGGAGGCTGGCTTTGAACTCCCGATTCTCCTGTCTCAGCCTCCCTAAGTGCTGGGATTACAGGCTTGAGCCACCGCGCC